>SNQJ01S0036639.1:45522-71246 GCA_010110895.2 Picea sitchensis
ATTTCTTTTGTTTATAATAATAAAATATTTTACAGTTTTTGTTTGGGAAATTTTATGAATAGAGACCAACAATACTGAATTGATGTTTCTTTACTACTGTTATTTTTATGTGTGCTTATAAATGCACATTAATATTAGTAGATTAATAATAAATGCAAATATTGATGTGAAATACTTTGAATTAGTATGTTTAAACAAATATTTGTTGGATTTGTTGTCATTTTATGAAAAATGACAGAATTAACAGAATTAACTCTGAATTAAATATGACAGAAATAGAACAGAATTAACAGAATTAATTCTGTTAATTCTGTTCATGATTGGTATGTTAATTTTGTTCATGGTTGGTATGTTATTTTCTTAACTTCATGCATTTTGTGTTGTTTTCTTATCCAAATAGTAAATTAAATCTTAATTTTAAAACAAAACATTACATATCATTGATTTTAGAAACTATGGTATGATCTATTGTGACAATTTTTTATAGTGTAATATATATGACACTTAACAAGTCCTCCCCATATGTCCATCTATAAAGGACATGCACCTATATATAACTTTGTGACATCTATAAGAATGAATATAGGAATGTATTAACATCCTAGTGTGACCATATTTGTTATCCTATTTATAAATAGTTCTAGGTAAATGAAACATAGTATAATTCTTAAAATGGGTATATAAATATAAAGTTAATGAAGAAAGGTTATAGTAAACACCATTTATTTTTATATAAGAATTTTTTTTAGTATTTTTTGGAAGTTTAGATAAATAAGAAATGAAGTAAGTATTAAAGTTTTAAAATTTCAAACTAATTCAATATAAGGAAGGTAAATTTTCATCAATTTTGTGACAATTAAGACTCACTCAATTGCATCTTCTTCAAAATATATATCCCATTAAAACTCACATTACTATGTTTACAATAGGTTATGATGCACTTACACTTGAAATTATTGTCATGATTGCTCTCAATCAACGTGAATTTCCACCTTATAGGACTATTTTATCTAGATTTCTAACTCCAACTAAGCCTCACAAATATTACATTTGCTCCATTTGCTCCACCTCATCTTAATATAACTTAATATTGAAGACAATTTAAAAATTACTTGTTTATATGTTCAAATTATACACACAAACAATAAATTTATACACAATATGGATTTACTTAAAAATGAGAATTTGATATAAATACATTAATACATAATTTATAAACAATATGGATTTGGTTAATTTGATATATACATTTAACAATCAAATATTAAGTTTTTAAATTTGATATAGACATTTAACAATCAAAAGAATAGAGTAAGCATTTAAGCGATTATTCTGTGCCTGAGTAGTCGGCTAGTAGTCGAATCTACTGTCTTTCACTCCGGTGTTAAAGACTTTGATTCAAATGCCATGCTTTTCTGTGCATAGATAATCTCTTATTAAAATTGGTTGTGAGTTGTCTGTGGGGGGCCAACCCTGTGGCCAATCCATGGGCACGCCCATGACTTGGCCACATGGTTGGCTCCCTGCAGCCAACTCACAGTCATTTCAAATGTTTCGTATTTTATAAAAAAATCATAAAAATTTCAAGCTGTCCAACTTTTTATTTCAAATGTTTTGTATTTTATAAAAAATTCAAATCTTTAGGAATTCAATTTATAAATCCATTTTTACATATGTAATATTAGAGTATCATAAGTTACTTACAAAGTTTAGCTTATAGTGTTTCTTACAATGCCTTGTTTACCGTTAAATTATATTAACTCTTTCGTAAGTTATGTTGTTTTCAATCTTTTAAGTAATGTTGTTTTCAATCTTTTTGCACTTTATGCTACAAAACATTGGTTGTAGGTTTTTAATGATGTGAATCTAGATTATAAAATGTATTCAAAATATTTTGATGATATAAAATATTGGTTGTATGGTTTTAATAAAGTAAGTAGATTATAAATTTTATTCAAAATATTGAGGATATTGAAGGAGTCATACACATGAAATGATGTCCTTATTAGATGAGATTCTCATATTATAAATAAAATCCATGGGATCCCTTGATCTATAACACCTTGAATACCATTACACCACTTCTCAACAAGTGAATGCAAATGGTATGTTTTTTGCATGTACAAGGATAAAATTCCCTCCATCCCTTAGACACCTTGCATTTACGAATGTCAATTTTCCCAAGGAGACAATTCCTTTGATTGTTGATGCTAGGAAAATAACATGGAATGTATTTCATCCAACCACACTACTTTGGGCATGGATGGCCCTATATTGGATTTAATTCCTAGATATATGCTCCCTTAGTTGAGCCCTCAAACAAAAAATTCATTCAAAAACTCAATGATTAACATGATTAGGTAATTCACACCAAGTTTTGCATTTTTCTGTGTTCTTCATTTCATAACGCGAGAAAGAAATATTCATTCCTAAGAGTCATTTATATTTGGACTAGATTGACAAAACACATCTTGAAACCATCTAGTGAGACCTAATGATAATGGGTAAGTAAATATCCCCCATATGCTTCACATGTCCTACATATTGTAATGATTCTTGGTCACATCTCTGTGTAAGACATGAGTCACCTACTTGTGTAGATTTGGTTTTTCCTTGAAATTCATCCAATCAACATTTAATTTAATATGCTTGGATTTTTAGTCAGTAACGGACTAAATTTCACTTTTTTCAGTCTCTAGAACAACCAAATTCAACACTCACTTTTGATATGGATTCTCTTCCAAACCATAGACTCTTATCATAGTAAACTGCTAAAAAAGGAACCGGTCTCCCACTTTGGTGGTGTTTTCCAATTGTAGTGACCCTTTGACTAAAGGAATAATTATAACGAATAGTTCATTTTGGATAATAAAGTCTAATATAGAAAAAAAAGTCTTAGATGGGAATTAATTATTATACTCATTTATTACTTCACACATATTGACCAAAGTTATTGAATGCTTATCTTATTGATGATATTTATATTCATATAATATAACTTCAAATTGACAACTTATTAATTAATTCATTAATAACCTAGACAATAGTAACTAATGTGTTTATTGAACCATAATATTGTATGTGTGTTGGATATGTAGGCATAGCTAGCACACACATATCCCACACGTATATGATAATAACAAGCGATGTTCATAATGCATATTTTTACAACTAATCATGCATACAAATAAATAAAGTAAATCAAACTTCAAATAATCCTCATTAAAGAAAGAATAATAATTCAACATTCATCCATTTTTAAAATTGAATTATTATAATTTAAACATGGTAGGAACTATGTGAGGAAACAAGGAATCACATATCGAATCCCAAATGTGATCCTCAATTGACTTAGAATCACCCAAGTCCTTTTAAACCCTTAATTCCATCTCTCAGCTCCCATCCCTTAATTTGTTGAAAAATGTTGGAGTTTCGACTATGTTGATGTAACTCTAGATATAATCCAAATGTGAAAGAATCAAACCTTTCGACCTAACATCTCTAGTAGACAACTAGTATTAGTCATCACACATCTAGGGGAGCGTGGATAGCATGACCCTTCCACAACGCGAGGGGAGTGTGGATATCTATAAGAGAAGTGCGTCTTTGTGATAATTTAGTTATAAGTGGTAATAACATAGAGTCATGACTTAGTAAGGTGCCTTCTAAATAGGGGTACATGCAATCAATATATTAGTAGCCCTAACATGTTTTAATTAAGTCAAGGTCCAATGGGACCAATATAACACAAGGTTTGTTACTAGAAAAGACTCCTAAAAGTTTTTTCATAAATGATTGTTGTGGAGTTTATTTCGGTTTTGTCAAAGCGAAAATTCCTTACACCACCTTCGGGCCACTGAAACCAATCCTATTTTATATTAATGTGGATGTAGTTGGATCTTCTTTAGTAGGGTCATGTGGGTATCTAAGGATTTATGCATGATTAGGAAATTAAATTAAAGGCTAGTCATGTGATCAAATAAATAGTCAATTTGATGTTTGACTTTGCTTA
Source organism: Picea sitchensis (assembly GCA_010110895.2). Taxonomy (NCBI): domain Eukaryota; kingdom Viridiplantae; phylum Streptophyta; class Pinopsida; order Pinales; family Pinaceae; genus Picea; species Picea sitchensis. The sequence continues at coordinate 49,535 of SNQJ01S0036639.1, forward strand.
CTAGTGTGTTAAGTAGCCATGAGGGAGAATGATTAAGTAGCCATGTGGGAGAATGATTATGATAAGGAAATAAATCCCCTTGCTTGTTGTTTTTCTGAATTGATTTCCCTTGGCGAACCCAACTTCTGATTTCAATGACTTCTATGTGTGGGTTTTATTGATTATTATGAAAAGATTGTGGTTTTATCTTCTGTCCCTTATCCCTTTAGTCATCAGTTCGTGCCTGAGCAGTCGACCAGGATCCGAATTGACAGTCATTACTTCGATGTTTAAAGACCTATAGATTCAAATGCCCTGCTTTTTTGTGCATGGATGATGAGTGAAGGATAAGAATTTGCCATGCTGTCTATCCCTTACTTATCTTTGAGTTGATTGATTAAAACTTTGATTTATCTCTACGTTTTTAATTGCTTGAACTTGGGTACATCTCTGCATTTTTATTGATAAACTTTGCATTGTGAATGATAAACCTCGGAGTTGAATGACAATCCCTTGGCGAACCCAATTTATGATTTCAATGACTTCTTTGTGTGGGTTTTATTGATTATTATGAAAAGATTGTGTTTTTATCTTTCGTCCCTTATCCCTTTAGTCATCAGTTCGTGCTTGAGCAGTCGGCCAAGAGTATAATCGACGGTCGCCACTTTAGTGTTTAAATACCTATAGATTCAAATGCCTTGCTTTTTTGTGCATGGATGATGAGTGAAGGATAATAATATCCTCTTCTGTCTATCCCTTATTTATCTCCGAGTTGATTGATTCATGGATAAATGTTTAGTCTTTGTGCTTACTTGTGTAGATTTGGTTTTTCCTTGAAATTCATCTGATCAATATTTAATTTAATATGATTGGCTTTTTAGTCAGTGACTGAATGAATTTCACTTTTTTCAGTCTTTAGAACAACCAAATTCATCACTCACTTTGATATGGCTTCTCTTCCAAACTGTTAGCACTGATAGTCACCCTTAGATTGTAGGAGGAGGAGCCCAGTACTCATCAGGGTTTTTGGTGGATGTTGGTTTAAATGTGGATGGTCAATGGCCAAAACTCAACAACATAAAATATGTTCAACATAGAGCTGGACAAGAAATGAACAGGGAAGTGAGGGCCACGTTAACTTTATTCAATAAATTGAGTTAAACTGAGAGCAGAGGGAAGAATTAGGAGAAAGGGTGAAGGAGACTGCTCTGGGCATCAAGCCTTCCAGCAACTAAGATAAGATAACCCAAGCTCAAGAGCATTCTTGAGCTCAAATTCAGATACCAAAATATGTCTATAAGGGACACAGTTACAACTGTAGTATGATTAAACCTCCATCATCCTACAAATGCAATAGCTCGATTGGATCTTCCATGCCTGAGCTATTCAATGTGAGAAAGAAACAGATACACAAGGAAATGAATAAAACTAACCACGATACCACTATAATCAAACCTCCATTATAATAGTATAACGATTATCGACTGGATCATCCATGCCCGAGTGTTTTAAATAGATTTATAGACAAAATGAAAGAGAAAGGAAGCTGACTTCTAATAACATGAAAGTATCAAATCGATTACATAACCAGAGAACAGCTTTGGCGGAACAAAGTTATAGATTGGGAGCTCTGCTCAACCAAAGAACCCTAACAAAATATAAGAAAGACTCCTATATACTTAGAGAAATCCCCAGAAGCATGCTCACGTCTTTGTATTGAAGGCATTGCGTCTGCATGCTTCCTGGTAGACTGTGCATGCAGTCTCCTGTCAGAAGCAAGCTCTGTCAGATGCAATCATGTTTTAGGAAGGTTTTGTAGCTAAGCCAACTTGCTGACATTCCTTTCTCAGGTTTTCCATTTATGGTGGAAACGATGTTCAACCACCACCAACCAACCTCAATAATTGCTTCATCGAGATCGAGAAGGCTCAAGTCAAATCTGCACCTGGGAGACGTGGCGGCCTCTGCATACTGCCATCTGGATCTGCTTCAGAAGCTCACGGGGAGACTAGTATGCAGACGTAGATGAGGACCTGGCGAAGCGTTTGGTGCGATCGACACGGAAAGAGGAAACTGAGGATAGCGTGGGGGCCACAAAAGCGGGAGCTGAGGTGTAATGAGACGGAGGTGATGTGGAGCAAGAAGATGGTGAAGAGGTAGAGGGGAGGCTGTGAGATGATAGGTAAGGAGGCGGGGACCCAACAAAGGTGGAACTGGCATCGTGTGAATGGTACATATGGCGGGAGATGAGAAGGGGAGATGCGACAGGTGGGACAGTGAGTGGAGGATAGGTGTGATGGAGCGAAAGTGATAGAGGATCGTCCACATGTCGACCCGGGATAGGGCACTATACGCACATGCGCATATTGGGGCTGTGAAAAGTGGTTTGAATCTTCACCTCTTTTCGGCCTGATATGCGTCTTCGACTTACATGTCGCTTCTCCGCAAAACCATGCTTTCAAACCCGACCCTCCCTTCGAATTTTAACATCCGCGCATGCTGAGGCCTTGATATGATCAACGACCGTCGATTTGGGGAAGAGGTGAGATCTGGGTACGTCAGCTACTTTTGGTACTTTCGCTAGACTTTTATCCTCCCACTAACTTTGGAGTCCTTCCAATCTGTGTTTAGAGGTGGCACCACACTGAACCTGTGCAAGGGAAAAAAGAAGCCACTGTAATAATATATTATAACATTAGGCTCCATGGGGGATAGAGTCCTCCCTGCAAAGTTCTAAGATCTCTTTTGCAGTTCTAGTCGCCTTCTGTTGGGATATGGAGTCAAGATAAAAACACCCTGCTGAGGAATATAGACCTATAAGTAAAAAACAAAAATAAACACACATGCTCTAGGGAGCTTATTTATGTACAGTCTTAAACTAATTTATTTTTACACAGTGCTAGGTGAAAGCAAATTTCCACCATATCCATTCAAGTAACTTCCTGTCTGGAAGTTCCTTTACTTTGTCAATGATTGATAATAGACGATGCAACCGTGACAACATAACGGTTACATCCTTCAACTTTCCTCCAAAGGCTGAAGTTGAGAAAAAGCTAGGTGACTCCAAGGCATGACGGAAATGTAGCTCCATGTACTCGCTGACAGGCTCATAGAATGAGTGGAAAACTCTGGAAAATTTGTAACAGATAGCTCGATCTGCTCCACAACTGATCACACATGGCTAAATATCTTTGATAAGCATATGTCGATGAGAAGCTGACGTAGGCTGACTGGTCTCAGGTGGTGGCTTCTCAACTACAGGCTTTGGGCATGATATGAACTGCCCCTTCTATTGCTCCTTTTCTTCTTTATGGCTTTCCCAAGGGTTAGAGTCATAATCATCATAAACATGATCCATGGGAAATCTCTGCTCTTAAATCTGTTGCTCAAGATGGGTGATTTTCTCATGATGATTTTCTTTAATGAATAGAGGACAGGGCTCTGTTGTATGCTCTTGGAAATCTGACATATCCATCTTAGAATATGATTTGTAGTTGTCATATACAGGTCTATTTCTGCTCTTGTCAACAAAATGCGATGCGGGGCTCTGATGCTCTTCATCCGAATAATCATTAGAGCTAGGGATGACAGACACCTCAGGAGCAGAATGCAAGGCCTTTACAGCTATTAAATCTTCATTATCATCCTCAGTAGAGATGCCAAGAACATCCGTGTAATATCCCCAAGGACGAGCCCTGTTGTAATCATTTTTATGAATTTTAAATCATGTTTTCTAGGCTGGTGAGTCGAGTATTGATAAGCTGGTAGGATTATGTGTTTATTAGGCCGGAGAGCCTAAGTGTTAAGGCCAAGAGCCTGATTTTGTATATGTAATTATGAAGATCATTAATGTAATATATAAACATCATTGCGTGCCGACCGACCACGGAGAAAGAGTGATGGGGGACTAAGCTTCCACAGATTGGGTAAGGGAGAGGGGGCTGAGGGGTAGGAAGAGGGGATAATATTGAGGGCTTAAGTCCTTAGGAATAATAATTTATTATTATTCCAAAGTGGTGTGAAAGGTATGTTTTTTTTTATCCTAAGTCCTGGGAGAGGAACACATGCAGATCCAACGTGTGCAAAAGAGAATGCATGAAGATCAAGGAAGACAAGTGTTGACCTAGGTGCATGCGGTTAAAAGATGAAGCGTCAGCTGAGTTGGGGGTTCGTCCTCCATTCTACTGTCGTCTGTCTTAACTGTTTGAGTCTGCGTCTGATCTCAACCACTCGCACACCTATGAATCAGTAATCCGTGAGTGAAACCATGCTGGTGTTCGATTTCCATACCCAACTCCCATGAATTCCGTCTGGCCTCTGAGTTTTGTCCTCAACATACCCACATACACTTGAGAAATCACCCAATGGGAGGGAAAATCGACCTGTGTGTCCTGTGAACCCGAGTTTATCCACACTGCAAATCCGAGTTCGTGCTTAATTGTCTGGGTTGTTATCGTCTGTGAAACCTGAGCATACCATAATTGCCTATGATGTGTGTGTTATAACTGTGGGCTGTTATGGCCACACAGTCCCTTGGCCGAGTGTGATTTTTTATCATCTTTTGTTCATTGCTGAGCCATCTGTTGTCCTCCTTGTGCTGGAAATGAGATGAAGAAGCAGGCTGTCAGGCCTGTGTGCAACACTCTCTCTAGGTGAGGGAGGTGGTTGTGGTTGAAGAGGTAGGCTATCAGGCCTGTGAGCGACTCTCTCCAGGTGAGAGAGTGCATGGAAGAAGTGAGAACTCCTGGAAGAGGTCCTGTAGCTTCCACAGAGCTCGGAAAATTCTGGTCCAGCCTGTTGCTGAAGCCCAAGGCAAGGGAGGTTTAGCAACCGAAGGAATGTCTTGGTGGAAGTGAAGGTGTATACTCCTAGGGTGGGAGAGGCATGTGGGGAATGGGTGTCTGTGTGTAGTGGGCATAAGTGGAACCTGGGAGAGAGTTCTTCTGCATTAACTGTGTGTCTTCCATTGACCTTGCCTAGCCTAGGATTCCCTTTGCCAGTGGAGCTTAGTCCTAGCTCGAGGGTGACCTATTGCTGAGAGTGATGAGCAGCATGGTCTAAGGATGGGAGGTTCGCGGAAGGTCTCCATGCAGTTGGTGGTGTTACGCCAATTTAAAATATAAGTATTAATTATGTACTTAATTTATAAGTGATGCATGTTTGTGTATTGAAATGTTATCATGTATTCCGTTGCAAGTTTGAATTTCTATTAATTATGTTTAAGTCTGAATGTTAGTAGTAATACTGGGATTACTCTGTATTGTTGATTAAATTTCATTAAATGTGTTAATTTGATTTAATGCATGTTGTATATATACGTATAAGAATATTTCCACGTAGTAGCGTTTCCAGGCAAGTGGGTTGATGGCCGAGGATGTTACAATATGGTATTAGAGCCCAAGGTTTCAACGTTGAACCTAGATGGGTTGGATAAGTGGTCTTTGGACCCAAGGTTTTGAGAGGAAATGGTGTTAGGATGGAACCAATTTCGAACCTTAGAGTGTTTCTAAGCGCCAAGGGATTACTTGGCTGCGTTACGAAGCTTACGAGGAGTAGCGGTAGAATAAAACTGTAGCCGGTGTGGTATTTTACCATAGAGAGAGAGCGCTCAACACTTGGGGTGTTGGAGCCATAGGATCTGTTTGGTAAAAAGGAGATTCCTTTACGATCGTCAGATCCGAAGAAGGTGCATGAGGGTTACCCCGTGTTATCAGCATAACAATTTTCAGATAGGATCCAAGTCTCGAAAATTTAGCGAGGAGCTACATCGATATGGAGGTGCGATAGTTTGGAGGATAGGGTCAGATTTGGCGGAATGTGGATAAATATAGAAGAGATGCAAGGGTGATGGGACCCGACAAGCCACAGATCTCAGACACCACAAATCAACAGTCAACAACTGTATCGCACTGAGAACTAGCACGAGGTTTAATTATGTGAGAGCGGGTTGGGGAAAATAACATGGTTTCATGGAGGAGTTACATGTCAGCGTCAGGAGAATTGTGGGATGAAAGGTGAGTTACTCCAAACCACCATTGCATGCCGTCGTAATTGGGAAAATGTTAAGTGATGTAACGTAATAACGTGACCTAAGGTGACATGGGAGTGTTCGGAGATTATTGGTTCAGGGTGTGAGGATGTGAAATCTTCCGGAGTTCTAAAGTCTCGGAACTCAGATGGCTGAGGTTCTACAATGAGTGTTAGCCATTGGATGCTGGGTAGACGTGGATGGTTAATCCGCCCTATTGCGCGAGTTTCGTAACTCGGAACTCTGAGTGACTGTTGTGTTATGCTTCAAAATATTCCGAAGTCGAAGGCCTGAGTACACACTTATTGATCTAGCGCTTGTCACGATCCATGGTTGCATGGGTTGGGGAGTAAGAGAAAGGGGCTAGTGCCCTAAAATTTAGTAGAGTAGATCTCCGAAAGAAGAAATATGCGGCGATTCTTGATTAAATGAGAATCACAAAGAGTGAAATCTGAACATATTCTGTAATCATATTTTTTTATAAATGCTATGGGATTTGTTAAGGAATAATGGCCAGAAAAATTCTGGTTTTCTGTACATTGTGTTTACAGAAGTTTAACGAGTGCCATAACTGAATAGAGTTTCCACTGAGTGCAAAGAAATGGAAGAGGCACAGACTGCTTCCACTTCCGATGATGAAGCAAAAGGAATAGATGTTCATTTGGGAGTTTAAGGGTCGAACTCCAATGGGCATGGAGAAGAGATAGATAAGGAAGGGCATATAATGAAAATCATTGAAATATTGCATAAAGATGAAAAAAATCACCGAGAAGATAATAAAAATCTCATGAAAGCTAAGGAGCAAGAGGGTGAATTCAACCTAAAGTTGTTGCAGAGCCTGCAAAGGATCGAAAAGAAATTTGATAAGGAGAGTGACTTAAGAAAAACAGGGAGTCGCAGGATCCATGATAAGAAAAGGAGATCAAGAAGTGTTAGCAAGAATCGTCGTCACTCCCCAAAACAATCCAATAAGGAGGCACGTAGAATTTCAAGCCCATCTCCTACCAGAAAGCACATGAGATCTAGAGTGGATGAATTGAAGGGCGAAATGAACAAGATTAAGCTTAGTTTCTAAATAAATTCTCTTATGTTTTCTCATGATAAATGCATGTGGGTGATGCAGATGAGATGATGTTGATAAAAGTTATAATGTTGACTACAAAGAGTAGCTCGGGGAAGATGCCGATTGGAGACCTCTGAGGGAAGTTGGAACTCCTCGAGCCACAATGCTCTAAGAATTTCGGTCTGGCCTATTGTTGAAGCCCAAGGAAAGGGAGGTGTAACAGTCGATGGACTGTGCGACAGTGAAGATGTACAATCCTGGGGTGGGACAAGCATGTGGGGAAGTCTAGAGACCGTTGGTTGGAATGATGCTGGGGTTTGCTACCTTGGCCTAGACCATGTTGATATGGAAGCCTTCTCAATCAAAATATAAGTATCAATTCTCTATTCATTGTATGCTATGTATCTCGTAATTCGTATACAAGTTATAATGTTATTAGAATCGCCTGCATATATATTGCATGTATGTTCTAATGTTGCTTCTGAATGAGTAGGTGTATGAGAAGAGTGTTTAAGTCTGTGGAGTCATAGCACAAATGAGAGTTTATCAATGGATGGAACATCATGGATCTACATCCATTCGGTTCTTTCAATGAGGTTTAATTGAAGCTTGTAACAAGGAACAATAAGCTGAATGCTTTCATGAAGAAACTCTAGGGAATGGAGCAATTAAGTTTCAGCTGCAGTATGGATACCAGAATTGGTGCTTGAAAGTAAAGCCATATAATGGGCTTCCAATAGCTAAATCTTGGAGATTTTTGAAGAATTTTTGAATTATATATGTATAAACAAGTTGCACTGAGGACAATGCAAAAATAAAGGGAGGGGATTGTAATATTCCCCGGTAGAGCCCCAAATGTAAATATGAATTGTAAACATGTTTGTTAGGCTGGTGAGCCGAGTTATAATAAGATAGGAGGCTTATGTGATGATTAGGCCAGGAGCCTGATATTTTGTTTGTATATGTAATTATGCAGATCATTAATAAAAATATAAACACTGTTGCGTGTAGACCGACCATGAAGAAGAGTTATGGGGGACTAAGCTCCACTAGGTAGAGTAAGGAAGGGGGGCTAAGTATTGGGCCTAGGGGATAAGCTAGGGGGCTTACCTCTAGAGGAATCATATTTTAATATTATTTCCTAAAGACTAAAGTGAACATTATATGTGTGTTATCCTAAGTTCCTAGAAAATGGGACGTGGGGTTAATGGAGCACATGCAACTCCAGGGAGACNTCATTCACCTGAGTCGGGATGCCATTCCAACATCCTGCATGTGAACCCAATTTTTTTCTGCGTCTGCATCTGCATACAGGTGCACAATGAAGGAGACCCTCACGGGGAAGGTTGTCGTCCTGTCATTTTTCCTGATGAGTCATTCTTTCCTCTACGTTTGACCTCTGCATACCCGCACGCATTTTGAAACCGGAGCGAGGAAGTTGTCCTGTGCTGTTCCCTATGAATCTCGATGCAATTGTAGTTGCCCGAGAAGTGTTGAGACTTAGCGTTAGGCCGTTTCCTATTCGGGTGTCCATACTCATTTTTACCTGTTGCCATTAATTGTTATTGTTGTTGTTTTTGTTGCAGTCAACCATACCCAGTTGTAGTTGAGTCGAATACTGGTTATCATACCTGTGAGTAGCTCTCCTAGGTGAGAGAGTCTGCTGGGAAGTCAGTTCTCCTGGAAGGGAGTCCCGTAGCAGCCACAATATTCTGAGACTTCCGGTCTAGCCTGTTGTTGAAGCCCAAGGTAAGGAAGGTGTACTGGACGACGAAATTGTAGTAGTGAAGGTGTACTCTCCTGGGGTGGAGCAGGTGTGTGGGGAATGAGGGTCTGTGTATTGTGGGCATAAGTGGCTCCTGGGATAAAAGATCCTTCCTGTTGCTTTTGTGCAACTTCCTTATTGTCCTTGCCAAGCCTAGAATTCTCTTTCCCAGTGGAGTTTAGTCCCAGCTCGGGGGTGACCTACTACTGAGAGTGATGAGAAATGCGGTCTAAGGATGGGAGGTTTGTGGAAGGTCTACACATAGTTGGTGGATTTAATCCAAACAAAAGATAAGTATCATTGCTATGATTAATTATGTATTTTATGCATGTGTTATGATGCTTGCATGTTTTCATGTATTCCTTTGCATATATGAATTGATGTTAATTCTATTTAAGTCTGTATGATGACATTAATTCTGTGTTAAGTGTTTTAATTCGATTAAAATGCATATATATTATATAAGCTGTAAATTCCATAGGGTAGCATTACCCGGTGTCTGGAGGGTCATGGAAGTTACAATATGTGAAATATTGTAACGTCCCCGACCATCAACCCACTTGCCGGGAAACGCTACTACATAGAAACATTCTTATACTTATATATAAAACATGCATTAAATCAAATTAACACATTTAATGAAATTTAATCAACAATACAGAGTAATCCCAATATTACTACTAACATTCAGACTTAAACAAAATTAACAACAATTCAAACTTGCAATGGAATACATGATAACATTTCAAGACACAAACATGCATCACATATAAATTAAGTATAGAATTAATACTTATCTTTTAAACTGGTGTAACACCACCATCTGCGTGCAGACCTTCCATGAACCTCCCAGCCTTAGACCACACTACTCATCACTCTCAGCAGTAGGTCACCCCCGAACTGGGACTAAGCTCCACCGGGCAAGGGAATCCTAGGCTAGGCAAGGTCAATCGAAGACACATAGTTTATGAGGAAGGATTCTTTCCCAGAAGTCACTTATGCCCACTACTCACATACTCTCATTCCCCACATGACTGTACCACCCTAGGAGTACACACCTTCACTGTCACCAAGACAGTCCTTCGGCTGCTAAACCTCCCTTGCCTTGGGCTTCAACAACAGGTTGGACTAGAATTCTATGAGCTCTATGGCAGCTATAGGAGCCCTTCTAGGAGTTCTCACTTCCTCCACGCACTCTCTCACCTGAAGAGATTCGTCGATAGGCCTGAAAACCTACTTCTTCAACCACAACCACCTCTCTCACCAGGAGAGAGTGTTGCACACAGGCCTGACAACCTACTTCTTCAGCTCCATTCTACCATAAGGAGAACAATAGTAAGACTCAATAAGGAATGGATGACGGTAGCCAATCACACTCATCCAAGGGAATGCGTGGCCACAACAACCCACAGTTATAACACACATGACATAGACAATTATAGTATGCTCAGGTTTCATAGGTGACAACAAACTAGACAGTTAAGCACGAACTCGGATTTGTAGTGTGGATAATCCCGGGTTCACAGGACACACAGGTCGGCCTTTCCCTCCCGATTGGCTTCTCAGATGTGCATGGTTATGTAGAGGTCCAACATAGAGGTAAAATGGTACATACCGAGGATGTGTTGGCTTCTCAGGGAAAACATCATGGGTTGGCCTCACAGTTTCGGGTTTTAGAGATGCATGAGGTATGCATATCGAGATCCGACACAAAGGTAACATGGTTCAGACAAAAAATCGGGAAACTAGAATAATGAATCCCCTTCATTGCGTGCGGTTATGCAGATACATACGCAGAGGCCAAAAATGGGTTCAGACCTGCCTCCCCGCAAACTCAGCTGGAGGATCACCCAATCACAGAACCCCCCAACATGGCCGACTCATCAGTTTTAACTGCATGCGCCTAGGTCAACACTTGTCTTCCTGGAGCTACATGCACTACATTTTCATTCGTTCCCCTTTTGCAGGATCTTAGGACATCACTTGGTCAATTGACCACCTTATCCTTTTAGGAAATAATAATAAATTATTATCCCCTTTTGAGGTAATCCCCCTAGCTTAGCCCCTAGGCCCACACACTTAGCCTCCTCCCTTACCCAACCTTGTGGAAGCTTAGTCCCCCATCACTCTTTCTTCATGGTCGGTCTTGGCATTTTCCCACCCACTTCAACCTTCCTAGGCTCTCTAAAAGATGGATGTCCCTGACGACTGTTTCTGAAAAAAGGTGGTTTAATTCCCTTCTTCCTCTGATCCCTCTTTAATTTTTTCTTGTCTTCCCAAGTCTTCTGGAAAGTAGACTTCTCTCTTTGCTGCTCATACAATCATTTCACCCTCCTTATCGATTCTTCCATAGTTTTTGGGTCATCATACTGAATCTTCTCACCAATGGAAGGTGGCAATCCACTTAGATACCTCTGAATCTTGACAATATCATCCTTAATGAACGAAACATACTTCAACAATTCCAAAAATCTTCATTCATATTCATCAATGGTCATGCTACCCAGCTTGAGTTCAAAGAACTCTTTCATCTTTATGTCATAGTATCTATTAGTCAAGTATTTCTTCTCGAAATACCTCTTGAATTCTTTCCAAGTGATATATTTCTCTCTAATGTGCTGCACCTGCACAAGCTGATCCCACCACATGGATGCCTTTCCCTTTAGTTGATACATTGCAATTATTCCTTCTGCATGAGAGGAATAATTCTGCAGTTGGAAATATTTTGTCATGCCAAGAAACCATGTTTCGGCATCTTACTCCTTCTTATGTTCTCCATCAAATGTAGGAGGCTTAATCTTGTTCATTTCACCCTTCAGTGCATCCACTCCAGATCTCCTGGGATTTTTGGTAGGAGATGGGCGTGAACTTATGCATGCCTCCTTATTGGAGTGTTTCGAGGAGTGACGACGATGCTTTCTAACACTTCTTGATCTCCTTTTCTTCTCAAGGATCCTACGACTCCATGTTTTTCTTGAGTCACTCTCCTTATCCAATTTATTTTCGATACTTTCTAGGCACTGGAGGAGTAGCAGTAGAATAAAACCGCAGTCGGCATGGTATTTTACCATAGAGAGAGAGCGCTCAACACTTGGGGTGTTGGAGCTGTAGGATCTGTTTGGGAAAAAGGAGAGTCCTTTATGACCGTCAGATCTGGAGAAGGTGCAGGAGGGTTACCCTATGTTATCACCATAACAATTTTTAGATAGGATCCAAGTCTCGTAAATTTAGCGAGGAGCTACATAGGTATGGAGGCGTGATAGTTTGGAGGATAGGGTCACATTTGGCAGAATGTGGATAAATATAGCGAAGATGTAAGGGTGATGGGACCCGACAAGCCACAGATCTCAGACACCACAGATCAATGGTTAGCAACCGTATCGCATGGAGAACTATCAAAAGGTTTAATTATGTGAGAGAGGGCTTGGGAAAATACCATGGTTTCATGGAGGGGTTACATGTCAGCGTTAGGAGAATTGCGGGATGAAAGGCGGGTTACTCCAAACCACTGTTGCATGCCCCCGCAATTGGGAAAACATTAAGTGACGTAACGTAATAACGTGACCTAAGGTGACATGGGAGTGTTCGGAGATTATTGGTTCGAGGTGTGCGGATGTGAAATATTCCGGAGTCTTGAAGTCCCGGAACTTAGATGCCTGAGGTTCCACAACAAGTGTCAGCCGTTGGATGTTGGGTAGATGTGGATGGTTAATCCACCCTATTATGTGAGTTCCATAACTCATAACTCTGAGTGATTTTTGTGTTATGCTTGGAAATATTTTGAAGCCGAAGGCCCGAGTATGCACTTATTGATCTAGTGCTTGGTCGCGATCTATGGTCGCATGGGTTGGGGACTGAGAGAAAGGGGCTAGTGCCTGAAAACTTAGCAGATTAGAGCTCCAAAAGAAGAAATCTGCGGGGATTCTTGATTGAACGAGAATCACAGCGAGTGAAATCTGAACGTTTTCTGTAATCACATTTGTTTATGAATGCTGTGGGATTTGTTAAGGAATAATGGCCTGACAAATTCCGGTTGTCTGCACATTGTGTTTACAAAAGTTTAACGAGTGCCAAAACTGAATAGAGTTTCCACTGAGTGAAAAGAAATGGAAGAGGCACATACTACTTCCAGTTCCGAGGATGAAGCAAAATGAATGGATGTTCATTTGGGATTTGAAGGGTTAAACTCCAATGGGCATGGAGAAGAGATAGATAAGGAAGGGCATATGATGAAAATCATTTAAAGATTGCAGAAAGATGCCCAAACTCATTGAGCAGATAACAAAAATATCATGAAAGCTAAGGAACAATAGGGTGAGTTTAACCTAAAGTTGATGCAGAGCTTGGAAAGGATCAAAAAGAAATTGGATAAGGAGAGTGACTCAAGAAAAATAGGGAGTCGCAGGATCCCTGAGAAGAAAATGAGATCAAGAAGTGTTAGAAAGCATTGTTGTCACTCCCTGAAATACTCCAATAAGGAGGCACATAGAAATTCAAGTCCATCTCCTACCATAAAGCACAGGAGATATGGAGTGGATGAACAGAAGGGATAAATGAACAAGATTAAGCCTCCTACGTTTGATGGAGAACATAAGAAGGAGGAAGATGCAGAAACATGGTTGCTTGGCATGACGAAATATTTCCAACTGCAGAATTATTCCTCTCATGCAGAAGGAAGAATTGCAATGTATCAACTAAAGGGAAAGGCATCCATGAGGTGGGATCATCTTGTGCAGGTGAAACACATTAGAGAGAAAGATATCACTTGGAAAGAATTCAAAAGGTATTTCGAGAAGAAATACTTGACTAAAAGATACTACGACAAAAAGATGAAAGATTTATTTGAACTCAAGTTGGGCAACATGACCATTGATGAATATGAATGAATATTTTTGGAATTGCTGAAGTGTATTCCGTTCATCAAGGATGAGACTGTCAAGATTCATAGGTATCTAAGTGGATTTCCACCTTCCACTGGTGACAAGATTCAGTATGATGACCCAAAAACTATGGAAGAAGCGATAAGGAGGGAGAAATGATTGTTTGAGCAACAAAGAGAGAAGCCTACTTTCCACAAGGCTTGGGAAGACAAGAATAAATTCAAGATGGATTAGAGGAAGAAGGGAACTAAGCCACCCTTTTTCAGAAACAGTCCTTAGGGACAACCATCTTTTAGAGAGCCCAGGAAGCATGAAGTGGGTGGGAAAATGTCAAGACCGCCACCTATGGAATGTTGGGGTTGTAAAGGGAACCATAGGTACATAGATTGCCCCCACAGAAATGATAAAGTGAGAGTTGTCCACAACGTTCAGCAGGCTGAAACAATGGAGGGCATGGGTAGTAGAATGTCAAGGATCTACGCAACCTTGGACAACAAGCAAACTGAATATCAATCGCACATGATTGAAGTAGAAGGCATGATTAACAACCATGCCTTTACTATTTTAATTGATTCAGGGGATAGCCATAGTTATATATATCCTAGAGTTGTGGAAAGTTTGCATTTGTTGAGAAGCAAACATGAAAAGTCTTGGTTAGTGCAGCTGGCTACATGAACCAAGAGGGAAGTCACTGAGTTAGTTAAGTCGTGTCAAGTGGAAATGAACGAACTGAGCATAAAGGCTTAATTGAACATTCTGCCTTTAGGTTCTTATGATTGTCTAATTGGGATGGACTGGTTGGACCAACACCATGCCATCTTGGACTGTCGGAACAATGCATTCACTTGCCTAAATAAGGAGGGAAATCGGAGAACAGTCTACGTAATTCCTAGAGCTGTTGTTATCAGAGAAATCTCAGCAATGCAGCTGAAGAAGTGCTACAGGAAAGGCTATCAATTATTTAGAGCCCAGGTGGAGGAAACATATAAGGACGAGGTCTCAAATATTGGAGATCATGGGGTACTAAAGGAGTTTGAAGATGTATTTTAGGAGGTACCTGGACTACCTACGAAGAGAGATATTGATTTCTCTGTAAACTTGATGCCTGGAGAAGCTCTAGTGTTAAAATCTCCTTACAGAATGAGGACACCTGAATTTAAATAACTACAATTGCAGCTTGAAGAGCTTCTGAAGAAGGGGTATATATGCCCAAGTGTGTCACCTTGGGGAGCCCCGGTCCTGTTCATGAAGAAGAAAGATGGGACGCTGAGATTGCGTATCGATTTCAGACAATTGAATAAAGTAACTGTTAAGAAAAAATATCCTCTGCCGAGGATTGAGGACCTCTTCGATCAGTTGAAGGATGTCGATATATTTTTGAAGATAGAACTCACGTCGGGATATCACCAGGTAAGGATAAAGGATGAAGACATCAACAAGACCACCTTCAGGACAAGGTATGGTCATTACGATTTCACAGTGGTTCCATTTGGGATGTCATACACACCCGTTGTTTTTATGTGCCTGATGAATGGTGTATTCAGGGACTATCTAGACAAGTTTGTCATAGTATTCCTAGATGACATTCTGGTGTATTCCAAGTCGGAGGAAGAGCATGAACAACATCTGAGGATGGTGTTGTAGGTGCTAAGAGAGAACCAACTGTATGCCAATTTGAGCAAGTGCTCGTTTTTTCAGGAGAAGATCCATTACTTGGGGCATATTATTTCGAAGGATGGGATAACTGTAGATCCTTAGAAGATTGAAGCCATTATAGAATGGTCAATACCTAAGATTGTGACTGAATTCATATCCTTTATGGGTCTAGCTAGTTATTACAGAAGGTTTATTGTAGAATTCTCGAGGATAGCTCACCCTATCACTTCATTGCAAAGGAAGAAGAATAAATTTCACTGGACAGAGGAATGTGATAAAAGTTTCCAACAATTGAAGAAATTGTTAACCAATTCTCCAATCTCAAGGATTGTATATTCGAATGAAGACTTTGTAGTGTGCACAGATGCATGCAAAGAAGGACTAGGAGGAGTCCTCAGTTAGAATGGATTTGTAATATGTTATGAATCTAGAAAGTCGAAAGAGAACGAAAGGAACTATGCAACTCATGATTTGGATTTGGAAGCCATAGTACATGCTCTAAAGAAATGGAGGCATTACCTCATGGGAAGGAGGTTCGAACTGAGAACAGACCATAGCGGTCTGAAGTATTTGTTTGATCAACCAACCTTGAACGCTAGACAAAGTAGGTGGCTGGAGTTTCTCTGTGAGTATGATTTTTATATCAATCATATCAAAGGGAAGGAGAATAAAGTGGCGAATGCACTCAGCAAAAGAGTACACAAATTACATGCTAGAACCATTAACATGTACCGAATTGATATTAAAAGCATAATTTTGGAGGCTGCAAATACAGATTTACAGTACAGTTAATTGGTAGCAAAGCTACAACAAGGTAAGATGCCACAAAAAGTGGAGATTTATAAATTGGAAAATGATGGAATACTTCTTTACAAGAACAAAATTTATGTACCTAATGTCCAAGATTTGAAACTTGTAATTTTGAATGAAATTCATAATGTGTCTCATGCTGGGCATCCTGGATATCAGAAAACTGTGGCAGCAGTCAAGAGCTATTATTTTTGGCCAAGTATGAAGAGAGAAATTGATGAATACATCACCATATGTATGGAGTGTCAGAACGTTAATGCTGAGCATAGACACCCAACAGGGTTGCTGCAACTTTTACCCATTCTTGACTAGAAGTGGGAAGTGGTGACAATGAATTTCATCACAGGATTGCCCAGAACAGGCAAACAACATGACTCAATCATGGTGGTAGTGGACAAGCTTACGAAAGCTACCCATTTCATTCTGTTAAAGACTACTCACAAGGCAATAGATGTTGCCGACATATTTATGAAGGAAGTGGCACGATTGCATGGAATTCCTAAGACAATTGTGTCTGACAGAGACCTGAAATTTACCTCAAATTTATGGAAAGGGTTATTCAAGGGGTTCAGAACGAATCTGAACTTTAGTACAACCTATCATCCTGAGTCTGATGGGCAGATATAGTGGTTGAATCGAGTAATAAAAGACATACTGAGGATGTATGTGATGGATAAACCATTGAAATGGGAAGACTACCTACATTTGGTAGAATTCGCCTACAACAATGGGTATCAAGCATCGTTAAAGATGATCCCATTTGAAGCACTTTATGGCAGAAAGTGAAATACTCTAGTAAGCTGGGATAATCCAGCTGATAGGGAAATAGTTGGGCCAGAGTTGCTCAAGAAAATGGAAGAACCGATGCTAAAAATTAAGCAGAATTTAAAGGTTTCCCAAGACAGGCAGAAAAATTGTGTTGACAAAAAAAGAACCCAATAGAAGTTCCTTGAAGCTGAGAAACTGCGCCAAGTTGGCAACCATATTTTGTGGGCCATTTGAAATCCTAGAAAGGATTGGGCCAGTTTCATATATGCTTGCATTACCTGCATCCATGAATGTACATAATGTGTTTCATGTTTCATTTCTTAAGAAATATATACTTGATGATAATCATGTAATTGATTGGAATGTGATTCTGGTGCAGCAAGAAGGTGTCCTGCAAGTGCATTCTGTACGCATATTGGACCGGAAAAAAAAATAGCTTCGGAATCGATCCATAGGGCTTGTAAAGGTCCAGTGCACTTGGTACGGTCCTGAGGATGCAACATGGGAGCATGAGATTGCTATGCGGGAAGAATACCCACATCTTTTTGAAGATTTTGAAAATCTATCTGATGTTGTGTGAAAGTTGCACTAAGGACAGTGCAAAAATAAGGGGAGGGGATTATAATATCCCCAAGGATGAGCCCTGCTATAATCATGTTTATGAATCGTAAATCATGTTTTGTAGGCTAGTGAGACAAGTATTGATAAGCTGGTAGGATTATGTGTTTATTAGGCCGGAGAGTCTAAGTGTTAAGGCCAGGAGCCTGATTTTGTATATTTAATTATGCAAATCATTAATATAATATATAAACATCATTGCATGCCGACCGACCACGAAGAAAGAGCGATGGGGGACTAAGCTTCCATAGATTGGGTAAGGGAGAGGGCGCTGAGAGGTAGGAAGAGGGGCTAAGCTTGAGGGCTTAAGTCCTTAGGAATAATAATTTATTATTATTCCAAAGTGGTGTGAAAGGTATGCTTTTTTTATCTGAAGTCCTGGGAGAGGAACGCATGTAGCTCCAACATGTGAAAAAGAGAACGCATGCAGCTCTAGGAAGACAAGTGTCGACTCGGGCACATGTAATTAAAAGATGAAGCATCAGCTGAGTTGGGGGTTCATCCTCCATTATTTCGTCATCTGTCTGAACCGTTTGAGTCTACATCTGATCTCAACCACTCACACACCTATGAATCGGTATTCCGTGAGTGAAACCGCACTAGTGTTCGATTTCCATACCCAACTCCTATGAATTCTGTCTGGCCTCTACGTTTTGTCCTCAACATACCCACGTACACCTGTTAGTGCATGCATGTCCGTGTCTTGAAATGTTATCATGTATTCCGTTGCAAGTTTGAATTGTTGTTAATTATGTTTAAGTCTGAATGTTAGTAGTAATATTGGGATTACTCTGTATTGTTGATTGAATTTCATTAAATGCGTTAATTTGATTTAATGCATGTTTTATATATAAGTATAAGAATGTTTCCATGTAGTAGTGTTTCCCGACAAGTGGGTTGATGGTCGGGGACATTACAATCCACCTCAAGAACTGGAAAATCCTCTATGCTTTCTTCAGATTCCAACCTTCCTAGTTTGGCAGAGAGAGATTTTACCAACTCTTTTACTTCGCCCAAAGCATGTTTATCTTCCTCATGGTCTACATCCTCACAACCTTCATTAGACATAGCCATATATTGATCATGGCCTTCACATTCCTCACAACAATTATGACATATTAACTCAGAGGAATAATACCTTTGACAATGCTTATTAAAGGCTGCATGAAACTGTTCCAGGGAGGAGATGCTAGTAGGGGTAAAGGATTGATACCACTCATGGACATCCCCATCTGATGAGAACATGAACATCTTCATTAAAACATCATCATGATGTATCTCCCACTGATGCATGAGTTCATGAAACTCATGGAGATGCCGAGCAGGGTTGTCCTCTTTACATTCTCTAAATATGGGAAAATAATCACCCCATTCATCCATAGTAGGGACAACATTAGGAAAACCAGGAACAACAGAAAAATTAAAAGGAGAAAACCTCCGAGCGAGGATTTTGTTCATCTCAAACCAATGGAGTTTCCATTTGGTCCTTTAACCATGGAGTCACAAGGTGAATGATATGAAGTAAGAGTGTGTCTGGCCTTTGTTCACCATCAAAGACCAGATATGATTGTTGTGTTCTCCCAAGGGCTACCAGGTGTAGCAAGAAGAAACCACACTAAAACATTGGAGTTGAAACAATAGAGTCACCTTGATGGAGTCGCCAGGTGCATGCTCAATCTTCAAAGGTTCTGATTTCTGATGCAACTTCAGAATCAGAAGCTCGTTGTCGTTCTCCTAGGAAATATATATTCACTTTCATCCACGGAAATGGCGCCAGAAATGTTAGCACTGATAGTCACTCTCATATTGCAGGAGGAGGAGCCCAGTACCGATCATAGTTTTTGGTGGATGCTGGTTTAAATGTGGATGGTCGATGGCCAAAACTCAACAACATGAAAGATGTTCAACACAGAGCTAGACAAGAAATGCACAGAGAAGTGAGGGACACATTAACTTCATTTAGTAAATTGAGTTAAAGAGAGAGAAGAGGGAAGAATTAGGAGAAAGGGTGAAGGATACTGCTCTGGACATCAGGCCTTCCAACAGCTCAGAGAAGAAAACCCAAGCTCAAGAGCATTCTTGAGCTCAAATTCAGACACTGAAATATGTCTACAAGGGACATAGTTACAGATGCAGTATGATCAAACCTCCATCATCCTAAAACTGCAACAACTCGACTGGATCCTCCATGCCTGACCAATTCAATGTGAGAAGGAAACAAATACACAGGTAAATGAATAAAACTGACCATGATACCACTATAATCAAACCTCCATTACAACAGTATAACGATCCTTGACTGGATCATCCATGGTCGAGTGTTTTAAACAACTTTACAGACAAAAAGAAAGAGAAAGGAAGATGACTTCTATTAACATGAAAGCCTCCAATCGATTATATAACCAGAGAACAACTTTGGAGGAACAAAGTTACAGATTGGGAGCTCTGCTCAACCAAAGAACCCTAAAAAAATATGAGAAAGAATCCTATATACTCAGAGCAAGCCCTAGAAGCGTGCTCCAGTCTCTGTATTGAAGGAATTACGTCTGCATGCTTCCTGGTAGACTGTGCATGTAGTCTCCTGTCAGAAGTGAGCTCTATCAGATGTAATCGTGTTTCAGGAAGGTTCTGCAGCTGAGCCAACTTGCTGAAAGTCCTTTTTTGGGCTTTCCATTTATGGTGGAAACAATGTTCAACCACCACCAACCAACCTCAATAACTGCTTCATCGGGATCGAGAAGGCCTGATTCAACTTTGCACCTGGGAGACTGATCTAAAAATGAAGAAGACTTGAAATCTTGAAATTATTTGCAAGTAAATTTTATGTGTTAAAAGCAAATGGATCAACTTTGCGACACATTAATTAAAGGATTACTCATGAAAGATCAAAATAAACAGCAACATAATCAATGAACATAAGCACATAAACACATCAATTGATAAAGGAGTTCACCCCTCTCTTGGGCTACATCTCCTGGTCTAGCTTCCAATGGATCATTATTATTAATTGCTCAAAGTGCTCAAAAACATGCCTTACAATGCTCAAATTGACCAGCAGACTGCTCCAATGGCTTCAGAGCATCCAAAAACCCTTAGCTGGGCTTTTTCGGTACCTCGTTTGGCCAAAAAACGAAGAAGTTATGCTTCTTGGAAGTCCCTCCTTCAAGCTTGTTGTCTCTGCATCTACAAATTGCACCCTTGTTTCATGAACCTAGCACACACGCTTATTTAAGCACAAAAACCTGGCACTGGGCGCAATTGCGCCAACGATGTGAACTATAGGACTGTTATGGGCGAGCCACCCCCTAACCGCCTAGCTCTCGGGCACATGAGGGTCATATGACCTCGCGCATTGTGAAAAGGGCTCAGTCCATAGGCAAATAGAACCGTTACAAGTGGCGGTTCGTTCTAACTGTTTAAACCACAATGTAAAAACCCAAATGCACGCGCCATTGTATCAGAGCCATATGACATGGTCGTATGGTATATATGTTATAACCACAGGCTGGGGCTAAGCCCTAGCCCGACCCCCGCCCACATATACAAAAAGTTTGATTTTAAATAAAATGCAAACAATTATATGGTAAGCAACGATGTATGGGCATATTGGTTGGGTGGACTTTGTTAAATCTTTACACGGTGGGGAGGTCCGGGGTTTGACCCCCACGGACCCATAAAATTTTAAATAACAAACCAATAGCCAATAAAGGGGTGCCACGTGGTAGCCCATGATTGGGCCACGTGGCACCTTACCATTGACCAAAATGATGCCACATGTCACATTCCGATTCGACCACATCTGCCAATCAGAATCTACCACATCACCTCTTCCATGTCAATGTACGGACTCTGCCCCATCAGCCTGTACGGATTGTACGGACTGTATAGTCAGCGTCCTTTTTTTGCTTATTTGACGATTCGAACAGATCGCAATATCTCTCGCTCCCGACGTCCGTTTGAGGCGAAACGAGTTGCATTGGGTTCACAACAACGAGGCCTATGCTCTTGTTCGATTTGAAGCGATTCTGAGCACTTTGAATTTTTGAGCAAAATTTGATCCCCTGATCACACCTCCCCATTAGGAAGCTTTTGGACCTCCAAAAGACTATTTTCAGTCTATGTGAAGATGAGGGTATAGTTCCCTC
>SNQJ01S0036639.1:71296-94629 GCA_010110895.2 Picea sitchensis
GAAAGAATAATAATTCAACATTCATCCATTTTTAAAATTGAATTATTATAATTTAAACATGGTAGGAACTATGTGAGGAAACAAGGAATCACATATCGAATCCCAAATGTGATCCTCAATTGACTTAGAATCACCCAAGTCCTGTTAAACCCTTAATTCCATCTCTCAGCTCCCATCCCTTAATTTGTTGAAAAATGTTGGAGTTTCGACTATGTTGATCTAACTCTAGATATAATCCAAATGTGAAAGAATCAAACCTTTCGACCTAACATCTCTAGTAGACAACTAGTATTAGTCATAACACATCTAGGGGAGCGTGGATAGCATGACCCTCCCACAACGCGAGGGGAGTGTGGATATCTATAAGAGAAGTGTGTCTTTGTGATAATTTAGTTACAAGTGGTAATAACATAGAGTCATGACTTAGTAAGGTGCCTTCTAAATAGGGGTACATGCAATCAATATATTAGTAGCCCTAACATGTTTTAATTAAGTCAAGGTCCAATGGGATCAATATAACACAAGGTTTGTTACTAGAAAAGACACCTAAAAGTTTTTTCATAAATTATTTTTGTGGAGTTTACTTCGGTTTTGTCAAAGCGAAAATTCCTTACACCACCTTTGGGCCACTGAAACCAATCCTATTTTCTATTAATGTGGATGTAGTTGGATCTTCTTTAGTAGGGTCATGTGGGTATCTAAGGATTTATGCATGATTCAGGAAATTAAATTAAAGGCTAGTCATGTGATCAAATAAATAGTCAATTTGATGCTTGACTTTGCTTACTAGTGTGTTAAGTAGCCATGAGGGAGAATGATTAAGTAGCCATGAGGGAGAATGATTATGATAAGGAAATAAATCCCCTTGCTTGTTGCTTTTCTGAATTGATTTCCCTTGGCAAACCCAACTTCTGATTTCAATGACTTCTATGTGTGGGTTTTATTGATTATTATGGAAAGATTGTGGTTTTATCTTTTGTCCCTTATCCCTTTAGTCGTCAGTTCATGCCTGAGCAGTCGACCAGGAGCCGAATCGACAGTGGTTACTTCGATGTTTAAAGACCTATAGATTCAAATGCCTTGCTTTTTTGTGCATGGATGATGAGTGAAGGATAAGAATTTTCCATGTTGTCTATCCCTTACTTATCTTTGAGTTGATTGATTCATGGATAAATGTTTAGTATTTGCACCTTCTTATGAGAGAGTACTTCTGTGACTTGATTGATTAAATATTCGATTTATCTCTACGTTTTTAATTGCTTGAACTTGGGTACATCTTTGCATTTTTATTGATAAACTCTGCATTGTGAATGATAAACCTATGAGTTGAATGACAATCCCTTGGCGAACCCAATTTATGATTTCAATGACTTCTTTGTGTGAGTTTTATTGATTATTATGAAAAGATTGTGTTTTTATCTTTCGTCCCTTATCCCTTTAGTCATCAGTTTGTGCCTGAGCAGTCGGCCAAAAGTATAATCGGCGGTCGCCACTTCAGTGTTTAAAGACCTATAGATTCAAATGCCTTGCTTTTCTGTGCATGGATGATGAGTGAAGGATAATAATATCCTCTGCTATCTATCCCTTATTTATCTCCGAGTTGATTGATTCATGGCTAAATGTTTAGTCTTTGTGCTTACTTGTGTAGATTTGGTTTTTCCTTGAAATTCATCTGATCAATATTTAATTTAATATGATTGGCTTTTTAGTCAGTGACTGAATGAATTTCACTTTTTTTCAGTCTTTGGAACAACCAAATTCATCACTCACTTTGATATGGCTTCTCTTCCAAACTGTTAGCACTGATAGTCACCCTTAGATTGCAGGAGGAGGATCCCAATACTCATCAGGGTTTTTGGTGGATGTTGGTTTAAATGTGGATGGTCAATGGCCAAAACTCAACAACATAAAATATGTTCAACATAGAGCTGGACAAGAAATGCACAGGGAAGTGAGGGCCACATTAACTTTAGTCAATAAATTGAGTTAAAGTGAGAGCAGAGGGAAGAATTAGGAGAAAGAGTGAAGGAGACTACTATGGGCATCAAGCCTTCCAAAAACTAAGATAAGAAAACCCAAGCTCAAGAGCATTCTTGAGCTCAAATTCAGACACCAAAATATGTCTATAAGGGACACAGTTACAACTGTAGTATGATTAAACCTCCATCATCCTACAACTGCAATAGCTCGATTGGATCCTCCATGCCCGAGCTATTCAATGTGAGAAAGAAACAAATACACAGGGAAATGAATAAAACTGACCACGATACCACTATAATCAAACCTCCATTATAATAGTATAAAGATTCTCGACTGGATCATCCATGCCCGAGTGTTTTAAACAGATTTATAGACAAAATGAAAGAGAAAGGAAGATGACTTCTATTAACATGAAAGTCTCAAATCGATTACATAACCAGAGAACAACTTTGGTGGAACAAAGTTATAGATTGGGAGCTCTGCTCAACCAAAGAACCCTAACAAAATATAAGAAAGACTCCTATATACTCAGAGAAATCCCCAGAAGCGTGCTCGCGTCTCTGTATTGAAGGCATTATGTCTGCATGCTTCCTGGTAGACTGTGCATGCAGTCTCCTGTCAGAAGCGAGCTCTGTCAAATTCAATCATGTTTTAGGAAGGTTCTGTAGCTGAGCCAACTTGCTAACATTCCTTTCTCGGGTTTTCCATTTATGGTGGAAACGATGTTCAACCACCACCGAACAACCTCAATAATTGCTTCATCGGGATCGAGAAGGCCCAAGTCAACTCTGCACCTGGGAGACGTGGCGGCCTCTGCATACTGCCATCTGGATATGCTTCAGAAGCTCACGGGGAGACTAGTATGCAGACGTAGATGAGGACCTGGCGAAGCGTTTGGTGTGATCGACACGGAAAGAGGAAACTGAGGATAGCGTGGGGGCCACAAAAGCGGGAGCTGAGGTGTAATGAGACGGAGGTGATGTGGAGCAAGAAGATGGCGAAGAGGTAGAGGGGAGGCTGTGAGATGATAGGTAAGGAGGCGTGGACCCAACATAGGTGGAAGTGGCATGGCGTGAATTGGTACATGTGGCAGGAGATGAGAAGGGGAGATGCGACAGGTGGGACGGTGAGTGGAGGATAGGTGTGATGGAGTGAAAGTGATAGAGGATCATCCACATGTCGACC
This sequence comes from Picea sitchensis, assembly GCA_010110895.2. Taxonomy (NCBI): domain Eukaryota; kingdom Viridiplantae; phylum Streptophyta; class Pinopsida; order Pinales; family Pinaceae; genus Picea; species Picea sitchensis. Next base: position 74,462 of record SNQJ01S0036639.1, read on the forward strand.
CAGGACAGAGCGCTATATGCACATGCGCATATTGGGGCTGTGAAAAGTGGTTTGAATCTTCACCTCTTTTCGGCCCGATATGAATCTTCGACTTACACGTCGCTTCTCCGCAAAACCATGCTTTCAAACCCGACCCGCCCTTCGAATTTTAACATCCATGCATGTTGAAGCCTTGATATGATCAACGACCGTCGATATGGGGAAGAGGTGATATCTGGGCACGTCGACTACTTTCGGTACTTTCGCTAGACTTTTATCCTCCCACTAACTTTGGAGTCCTTCCAATCTGTGTTTAGAGGTGGCACCACACTGAACCTGTGCAAGGGGAAAAAAAGCCACTGTAAGAATATGTTATAACATTAGTCTCCATGGGGGATAGAGTCCTCGCTGCGAAGTTCTAAGATCTCTTTTGCAGTTCCAGTCGCCTTCTATTGGGATATGGAGTCAAGCTAAAAACACCCTGCAGAGGAATATAGACCTATAAGTAAAAAATGAAAATAAACACACATGCTCTAGGGAGCTTATTTATATACAGTCTTAAACTAATTTATTTTTACACAGTGCTAGGTGAAAGCAAATTTCCACCATATCCATTCAAGTAACTTCTTGTCTGGAAGTTCCTTTACTTTGTCAATAATTGATAACAGACTATTCAACCATGACAACATAACGGTTACATCCTTCAACTTTCCTCCAAAGGCTGAAGTTGAGAAAAAGCTAGGTGACTCCAAGGCATGAAGGAAATGTAGCTCCATGTACTCACTGATAGGCTCATAGAATGAGTGGCAAACTCTGGAAAATTTGTAATAGATAGCCCAATATTCTCCACAACTGATCACACATGGCTAAATATTTTTGATAAGCATATGTCGATGAGAAGCTGATGTAGGCTGACTAGTCTCAGGTGGTGGCTTCTCAACTACAGGCTTTGGGCATGCTATGAACTGCCCCTTCTACTGCTCCTTTTCTTCTTTATGGATTTCCCAAGGGTCATAGTCATAATCATCATAAACATGATCCATGGGAAAGATCTGCTCTTAAATCTGTTTCTCAAGATGGATGATTTTCTCATGATGATTTTATTTAATGAATAGAGGACAGGGCTCTGTTGTATGCTCTTGGAAATCTGACATATCCATCTTAGAATCTGATTCGTAGCTGTCATATACAGGTCTATTGCTCCTCTGGTCAACAAAATGTGATGCGGGGCTCTGCTTCTCTTCATCCGAATAATCATTAGAGCTAGGGATGACAGACACCTCAGGAGCAGAATGCAAGGCCTCTGCAACTATTAAATCTTCACTATCATCCTCAGTAGAGATGCCAAGAACATCTGTGTAATATCCCCAAGGACAAGCCCTGTTGTAATCATGTTTATGAATTGTAAATCATGTTTTGTAGGCTGGTGAGTCGAGTATTGATAAGCTGGTAGGATTATGTGTTTATTAGGCCGGAGAGCCTAAGTGTTAAGGCCAAGAGCCTGATTTTGTATATGTAATTATGTAGATCATTAATATAATATATAAACATCGTTGCGTGCCGACCGACCATGAAGAAAGAGTGATGGGGGACTAAGCTTCCACAGATTGGGTAAGGGAGAGGGGGCTGAGAGGTAGGAAGAGGGGCTAATATTGGGGGCTTAAGTCCTTAGGAATAATAATTTATTATTATTCCAAAGTGGTGTGAATGGTATGTTTTTTTTTTATCCTAAGTCCTGGGAGAGGAACACATGCAGATCCAACGTGTGCAAAAGAGAACGCATGCAGATCCAGGAAGACAAGTGTCGACCTGGGTGCATGCGGTTAAAAGTTGAAGCGTCAGCTGAGTTGGGGGTTCGTCCTCCATTCTGCTGTCGTCTGTCTGAACTATTTGAGTCTGCGTCTGATCTCAACTACTCACACACCTATGAATCGGTAATCTGTGAGTGAAACCACGCTGGTGTTCGATTTCCATACCCAACTCCCATGAATTACGTCTGGCCTCTGAGTTTTGTCCTCAACATACCCACGTACACCTGATAAATCACCCAACGGGAGGGAAAATCGACTTGTGTGTCATGTGAACCCGAGTTTATCCACACTACAAATCCGAGTTCGTGCTTAATTGTCTGGGTTGTTATCGTCTGTGAAACCTGAGCATACCATAATTTCCTATGCTATGCGTGTTATAACTGTGGGTTGTTATGGCCACACAGTCCCTTGGCTGAGTGTGATTTTTTATCGTCATTTGTTCATTGTTGAGCCATCTGTTGTCCTCCTTGTGCTGGAAAGGAGATGAAGAAGCAGGTTGTCAGGCCTATGTGCAACACTCTATCTAGGTGAGGGAGGTGATTGTGGTTGAAGAGGCAGGCTGTCAGGCCTGTGAGCGACTCTCTCCAGGTGAGAGAGTGCACGGAGGAAGTGAGAACTCCTAGAAAGGGTCTTGTAGCTTCCACAGAGCTCGGAGAATTCTGGTCCAACCTGTTGCTGAAGCCCAAGGCAAGGGAGGTTTAGCAGCCGAAGGAATGTCTTGGTGGCAATGAAGGTGTATACTCCTAGGGTGGGAGAGGCATGTGGGGAATGAGAGTCTGTGAGAAGTGGGCATAAGTGGCACCTAGGAGAGAGTTCTTCTGCATTAACTGTGTGTCTTCCATTGACCTTGCCTAGCCTAGGATTCCCTTTGCCAGTGGAGATTAGTCCTAGCTCGGGGGTGACCTACTGCTAAGAGTGATGAGAAGCATTGTCTAAGGTTGGGAGGTTCATGGAAGGTCTCCATGCAGTTGGTGGTGTTAAACCAATTTAAAATATAAGTATTAATTATGTACTTAATTTATAAGTGATGCATGTTTGTGTATTGAAATGTTATCATGTATTCCGTTGCAAGTTTGAATTTCTGTTAATTATGTTTAAGTCTGAATGTTAGTAGTAATACTAGGATTAATCTGTATTGTTGATTAAATTTCATTAAATGTGTTAATTTGATTTAATGCATGTTATATATATAAGTATAAGAATATTTCCGCATAGTAGCATTGCCCGACAAGTGGGTTGATGGCCGAGGACATTACAATATGGTATTAGAGCCCAAGGTTTCAACGCTGAGCCTAGATGGGTTGGATAAGTGGTCTTTGGACCCAAGGTTTCGAGAGGAAATGGTGTTAGGATGGAACCAATTTCGAACCTTAGAGTGTTTCTGAGCGCCAAGGGATTACTTGGCCGTGTTACGAAGCTTACGAGGAGTAGTGGTAGAATAAAACCATAGCTGGTGTGGTATTTTACCACAGAGAGAGAGCGCTCAACACTTGAGGTGTTGGAGTCGTAGGATCTATTTGGTAAAAAGGATATTCCTTTACGATCGTCAGATCCGGAGAAGGTGCATGAGGTTACCATGTGTTATCAACATAACAATTTTCAAATAGGATCCAAGTCTCAAAAATTTAGCAAGGAGCTACATCGATATGGAGGTGCGATAGTTTGGAGGATAGGGTCAGATTTGGCGAAATGTGGATAAATCTAGTAGAGACGCAAGGGTGATGGGACCCGACAAGACACATATCTCAGACACCAGAAATCAACAGTCAACAACTGTATCGCGCGGAGAAGTAGTACGAGGTTTAATTATGTGAGAGCGGGTTGGGGAAAATAACATGGTTTCATGGAGGAGTTACATGTCAGCATCAGGAGAATTGTGGGATGAAAGGTGAGTTACTCCAAACCACCATTGCATGCCCCCGCAATTGGGAAAATGTTAAGTGATGTAACATAATAACTTGACCTAAGGTGACATGGGAGTGTTCGGAGATTACTGGTTCGGGGTGTGTGGATGTGAAATCTTCCAGAGTTCTGAAGTCTCGGAACTCAGATGCCTGAGGTTCCACAACGAGTGTTAGCCATTGGATGCTGGGTAGACATGGGCGGTTAATCCGCCCTATTGCACGAGTTTCGTAACTCGAAACTCTGAGTGACTGTTGTGTTATGCTTTGAAATATTCTGAAGCCGAAGGCCTGAGTACGCACTTATTGATCTAGCGCTTGGTCATGATCCATGGTTGCGTAGGTTGGGGACCAAGAGAAAGGGGCTAGTGCCCGAAAACTTAGCAGAGTAGAGCTTCGAAAGAAGAAATATGCGATGATTCTTGATTAAATGAGAATCACAGAGAGTGAAATCTGAACATATTCTGTAATCATATTTTTTTATGAATGCTGTGGGATTTGTTAAGGAATAATGGCCTGAAAAATTCTGGTTTTCTGCACATTGTGTTACAGAAGTTTAACGAGTTCCATAACTAAATAGAGTTGCCACTGAGTGCAAAGAAATGGAAGAGGCACAAACTGCTTACAGTTCCGATGATGAAGCAAAAGGAATGGATGTTCATTTGGGAGTTTAAGGGTCGAACTCCAATGGGCATGGAGAAGAGATAGATAAGGAAGGGCATATGATGAAAATCATTCAAATATTGCATAAATATGCAAAAAATCACCGAGAAGATAACAAAAATCTCATGAAAGCTAAGGAACAAGAGGGTGAATTCAACCTAAAGTTGATGCAGAGCCTGCAAAGGATTGAAAATAAATTTGATAAGGAGAGTGACTTAAGCAAAACAGGGAGTTGCAGGATCCATGAGAAGAAAAGGAGATCAAGAAGTGTTAGGAAGCATCGTCGTCACTCCCCAAAACACTCCAATAAGGAGGCACATAGAATTTCAAGCCCATCTCCTACCAGAAAGCACATGAGATCTAGAGTGGATGAATTGAAGGGCAAAATGAACAAGATTAAGCTTAGTTTCTAAATAAATTATTTTATGTTTTCTCATGATAAATGCATGTGGGTGATGCAGATGAGATGATGTTGATAAAAGTTATAATGTTGACTACAAAGAGTAGCTCGGGGAAGATGCCGATTGGAGAGCTCTGAGGGAAGTTGGAACTCCTCGAGCCACGGTGCTCTAAGACTTTCGGTCTGACCTGTTGTTGAAGCCCAAGGAAAGGGAGGTGTAACAGTCGATGGACTGTGTGACAATGAAGATGCACAATCCTGGGGTGGGACAGGCATGTGGGGAAGTCTAGAGACCGTTGGTTGGAATGCTGCTAGGGTTTTCTACTTTGGCCTATACCATGTTGATATGGAAGCCTTATCAATCAAAAGATAAGTATCAATTCTCTATTCATTGTATGCTATGTATCTCGTAATTCGTATACAGGTTATAATGTTATTAGAATCGCATGTATATATATTGCATGTATGTTCTAATGTTGCTTCTGAATGATTAGGTGTATGAGAAGAGTGTTTAAGTCTGTGGAGTCATAGAACAACTGAGAGTTTATCAATGGATGGAACATCGTGGATCTACATCCATTCGGTGCTTTCAATGAGGTTTAATTGAAGCATGTAACAAGGAACAATAAGATGAATGCTTTCCTGAAGCAACTCTAGGAAATAGAGCAATTAAGTTTCAGCTGCAGTATGGATACCGGAATTTGTGCTTGAAAGTAAAGCCATATAATGGGCTTCCAATAGCTAAATCTTAGACCTTTTTGAAGAATTTTTGAATTATATATGTATAAACAAGTTGCACTGAGGACAGTGCAAAAATAAGGGGAGGGGATTGTAATATTCCCCGGTAGAGCCCCAGATGTAAATATGAATTGTAAACATGTTTGTTAGGCTGGTGAGCTGAGTTATAATAACCTAGGAGGCTTATGTGATGATTAGGCCAAGAGCTTGATATTTTGTTTGTATATGTAATTATGCAGATCATTAATAAAAATATAAACACTGTTGCGTGTAGACCGACCATGAAGAAGAGTTATGGGGGACTAAGCTCCACTAGGTAGGGTAAGGAAGGGGGGCTAAGTATTGGGCCTATGGGCTAAGCTAAGGGGCTTACCTCTAGAGGAATAATATTTTAATATTATTTCCTGAAGACTAAAGTGAACATTATATGTGTGTTATCCTAAGTTCTTGGAAAATGGGACGTGGGGTTAATGGAGCGCATGCAACTGCAGGAAGACAAGTGTTAACCTGGGCTCATGCAGCTAAAGATGAAGCGTCAACTCATGTTAGGGGGGATTGGGGAGTCATTCTACCATCATTCACCTGAGTCGCGCTGCCATTCTGACATCCTGCATGTGAACCCAATTTTTTTCTGCTTCTGCATTTGCATACATGCGCACAATGAAGGAGACCTTCACGGGGAAGGTTGTCGTCCTGTCATTTTTCGCGATGAGTCGTTCTTTTCTCTACGTTTGACCTCTACATACCCACACGCATTCTGAAACCAGAGCAGGGAAGTTGTCCTGTGCTGTTCCCTATGAATCTTGGTGCAATTGTAGTTGCTCGAGAAGTGTTGAGACTTAGCGTTAGGTTGTTTCCTATTCGGGTGTCCATACTCATTTTTACCTGTTGCCATTAATTGTTACTGTTGTTGTTTTTGTTGAAGTCAACCATACCCAGTTGTAGTTGAGTCAAATATTGGTTATCAGACCTGTGAGTATCTCTCCCAGGTGAGAGAGTCTGCTGGGAAGTCAGTTCTCCTGGACGAGAGTCTTGTAGCAGCCACAATATTCTGAGACTTCCGTTCTAGCCTGCTGTTGAAGCCCAAGGTAAGGGAGGTGTACTGGACGATGGAATTGTAGTAGTGAAGGTGTAATCTCCTGGGGTGGAGCAGGTGTGTGGGGAATGAGGGTCTGTGTGTTGTGGGCATAAGTGGCTCCTGGGATAAAAGATCCTTCCTGTTGCTTTTGTGCAACTTCCTTATTGTCCTTGCCAAGCCTAGAATTACCTTTCCCAGTGGAGTTTAGTCCCAGCTTGGGGTTGACCTACAACTGAGAGTGATGAGCAACGTGGTCTAAGGATGGGAGGTTTGTGGAAGGTCTTCACACAGTTGGTGGATTTAATCCAGATAAAAGATAAGTATCATTGCTGTGATTAATTATGTATTTTATGCATGTGTTATGATGCTTGCATGTTTTCATGTATTCCTTTGCATATATGAATTGATGTTAATTCTATTTAAGTCTGTATGATGACATTAATCATGTGTTAAGTGTTTTAATTCGATTAAAATGCATATATATTATATAAGTTGTAAATTCCATAGGGTAGCATTACTCGATGTCTGGAGGGTCGGGGAAGTTACAATATGTGAAATATTGTAACGTCCCCGACCATCAACCCACTTGCTGGGAAACACTACTACGTAGAAACATTCTTATACTTATATATAAAACATGCATTAAATCAAATTAACACATTTAATGAAATTTAATCAACAATACAGAGTAATCCCAATATTACTACTAACATTCAGACTTAAACAAAATTAACAACAATTCAAACTTGCAACGGAATACATGATAACATTTCAAGACACAGACATGCATCACATATAAATTAAATATAGAATTAATACTTATCTTTTAAACTGGTGTAACACCACCAACTGCATGCAGACCTTCCATGAACCTCCCAGCCTTAGACCGCACTACTCATCACTCTCAGCAGTAGGTCACCCCCGAACTGGGACTAAGCTCCACCGGGTAAGGGAATCCTAGGCTAGGCAAGGTCAATGGAACACACACAGTTTATAAGGAAGGATTCTTTCCCAGAAGTCACTTATGCCCACTACTCACATACTCTCATTCCCCACATGACTATACCACCCCAGGAGTATACACCTTCACTGTCACTAAGAAAGTCCTTCGGCTGCTAAACCTCCCTTGCCTTGGGCTTCAACAACAGGTTGGACCAGAATTCTACGAGCTCTATGGCAGCTATAGGATCCCTTCTAGGAGTTCTCACTTCATCCACGCACTCTCTCACCTGGAGAGATTCGCCGACAGGCCTGACAACTTGCTTCTTCAACCACAACCACCTCTCTCACCAGGAGAGAGTGTTTCACACAGGCCTGACAACCTACTTCTTCATCTCCATTCTAGCATAAGGAGAACAATAGTAAGACTCAATAAGGAATGAATGACGGCAGCCAATCACACTCAGCCAAGGGAATGCATGGCCACAACAACCCACAGTTATAACACACACAACATAGACAATTATAGTATGCTCAGGTTTCACAGGCGACAACAAACCAGACAGTTATGCACGAACTCGGATTTGTAGTGTGGATAAACTCGGGTTCATAGGACACACAGGTCGGCCTTTCCCTCCCGACTGGCTTCTCATATGTGCATGGTTATGTAGAGTTCCAACATAGAGGTAAAAAAGTGCATACTGAGGATGTGTTGGCTTCTCAGGGAAAACATCATGGGTTGGCCTCACAGTTTCGGGTTTTAGAGATGCGTGAGGTATGCATACCGAGATCAGACGTAGAGGTAACATGGTTCAGAAAACAGATCGGGAAACTGGAATAATGAACCTCCTTCACTGCGCGCGATTATGCAGATACATACGCAGAGGCCAAAAATGGGTTCAGACCTGCCTCCCCGCAAACTCAGCCGGAGGATCACCCAATCACAGAACCCCTCAACATGGCCGACTCATTAGTTTTAACTATATGCTCCTAGGTCGACACTTGTCTTCTTGGAGATACATGCACTACATTTTCATTCGTTCCCCTTTCCCAGGATCTTAGGACATCACTTGGTCAATTGACCACCTTATCCTTTTAGGAAATAATAATAAATTATTATCCCCTTTTGAGGTAACCCCCCTAGCTTAGCCCCTAGGCCCACACACTTAGCCTCCTCCCTTACCCAACCTTGTGGAATCTTAGTCCCCCATCACTCTTTCTTCGTGGTCGGTCTTGGCATTTGCCCACCCACTTCAACCTTCCTAGGCTCTCTAAAAGATGGGTGTCCCTGAGCACTGTTTCTGAAAAAGGGTGGTTTAGTTCCCTTCTTCCTCTGATCCCTCTTTAATTTTTTCTTGTCTTCCCAAGCCTTCTGGAAAGTAGGCTTCTCTCTTTGCTGCTCATACAATCATTTCACCCTCCTTATCGCTTTTTCCATAGTTTTTGGGTCATCATACTGAATCTTCTCACCAATGGAAGGTGGCAATCCACTTAGATACCTCTGAATATTGAAAATATCATCCTTGATGAACGAAACATACTTCAACAATTCCAAAAATCTTCATTCATATTCATCAATGGTCATGCTACCCAGCTTGAGTTTAAAGAACTCTTTCATCTTTCTGTCGTTGTATCTATTAGTCAAGTATTTCTTCTCGAAATACCTCTTGAATTCTTTCCAAGTGATATATTTCTCTCTAATGTGCTTCACCTGCACAAGATGATCCCACCACATGGATGCCTTTCCCTTCAGTTGATACATTGCAATTATTCCTTCTGCATGAGAGGAATAATTTTGCAGTTGGAAATATTTCGTCATGCCAAGCAACCATGTTTCGGCATCTTAGTCCTTCTTATGTTCTCCATCAAACATAGGAGGCTTAATCTTGTTCATTGCATCCTTAATCTTGGGCGTGAACTCATGCATGCCTCCTTATTGGAGTGTTTCGAGGAGTGACGACGATGCTTTCTAACATTTCTTGATCTCCTTTTCTTCTCAGGGATCCTGTGACTCCTTGTTTTTCTTGAGTCACTCTCCTTATCCAATTTATTTTCGATACTTTCTAGGAACTGGAGGAGTAGCAGTAGAATAAAACCGTAGTCAGCGTGGTATTTTACCATAGAGAGAGAGCGCTCAACACTTGGGGTGTTGGAGCTGTAGGATCTGTTTGGGAAAAAGGAGAGTCCTTTATGACCGTCAGATATGGAGAAGGTGCGGGAGGGTTACCCTATGTTATCACCATAACACTTTTTAGATAGGATCCAAGTCTCATAAATTTAGCAAGGAGCTACATCGGTATGGAGGAGTGATAGTTTGGAGGATAGGGTCACATTTGGCAGAATGTGGATAAATATAGCGGAGATGTAAGGGTGATGGGACCCGACAAGCCACAGATCAATGGTCAGCAACCGTATCGCATGGAGAACTATCATGAGGTTTAATTATGTGAGAGAGGTTTGGGGAAAATATCATGGTTTCATGGAGGGGTTACATGTCAGCGTCAGGAGAATTGCGGGATGAAAGGCGGGTTACTCCAAACCACCGTTGCATGCCCCTGCAATTTGGAAAACATTAAGTGACGTAACGTAATAACGTGACCTAAGGTGACATGGGAGTGTTCGAAGATTATTGGTTCGGGGTGTGCAGATGTGAAATATTCCAGAGTCCTGAAGTCCTGGAACTTAGATGCCTGAGGTTCCACAACAAGTGTCAGTCGTTGGATGTTGGGTAGACGTGGACGGTTAATCCACCCTATTACGTGAGTTCCATAACTCGTAACTCTGAGTGATTGTTGTGTTATTCTTAGAAATATTTTGAAGCCGAAGGCCCGAGTACACGCTTATTGATCTAGTGATTGGTCACGATCCATGGTCGCGTGGGTTGGGGACCGAGAGAAAGGGGCTAGTGCCTGAAAAATTAGCAGAGTAGAGCTCCAAAAGAAGAAATCTGCGGGGATTCTTGATTGAACGAGAATCACAGTGAGTGAAATTTGAACGTTTTCTGTAATCAAATTTGTTTATGAATGCTGTGGGATTTGTTAAGGAATAATGGCCTGACAAATTCTGGTTATCTGCACATTGTGTTTACAAAATTTTAACGAGTGCCAAAAATGAATAGAGTTTCCACTGAGTGCAAAGAAATGGAAGAGGCATAGACTGCTTCCAGTTCCGAGGATGAAGCAAAATGAATGGATGTTCATTTGGGATTTGAAGGGTCAAACTCCAATGGGCATGGAGAAGAGATAGATAAGGAAGGGCATATGATGAAAATCATTTAAAGATTGCAGAAAGATGCCCAAACTCATTGAGCAGATAACAAAAATATCATGAAAGCTAAGGAACAATAGGGTGAGTTTAACCTAAAGTTGATGCAGAGCTTGGAAAGGATAAAAAAGAAATTGGATAAGGAGAGTGACTCAAGAAAAATAAGGAGTCGCAGGATCCCTGAGAAGAAAATTAGATCAAGAAGTGTTAGAAAGCATTGTTGTCACTCCTCGAAATACTCCAATAAGGAGGCACACAGAAGTTCAAGTCCATCTCCTACCAGAAAGCACAGGAGATCTGGAGTGGATGAAATGAAGGGAGAAATGAACAAGATTAAGCCTCCTATGTTTGATGGAGAACATAAGAAGGAGGAATATGTAGAAACATGGTTGCTTGGCATGACGAAATATTTCCAAATGCAGAATTATTCCTCTCATGCAGAAGGAACAATTTCAATGTATCAACTAAAGGGAAAGACATCCATGAGGTGGGATCAGCTTGTGCAGGTGCAACACATTAGAGAGAAATATATCACTTGGAAAGAATTCAAGAGGTATTTCGAGAAGAAATACTTGACTAAAAGATACTACAACAAAAAGATGAAAGATTTATTTGAACTCAAGCTGGGCAGCATGACCATTGATGAATATGAATGAATATTTTTGGAATTGTTGAAGTATGTTCCGTTCATCAAGGATGAGACTGTCAAGATTCATAGGTATCTAAGTGGATTGCCATGTTCCATTGGTGACAAGATTCAATATGATGACCCAAAAACTATGGAAGAAGCGATAAGGAGGGTGAAATGATTGTTTGAGCAACAAAGAGAGAAGCCTACTTTCCACAAGGCTTGGGAAGACAAGAATAAATTCAAGATGGATTAGAGGAAGAAGGGAAATAAGCCACCCTTTTTCAGAAACAGTCCTTAGGGACAACCATCTTTTAGAGAGCCCAGGAAGGATGAAGTGGGTGGGAAAATGTCAAGACCGCCACCTATGGAATGTTGGAGTTGTAAAGGGAACCATAGGTACATAGATTGCCCCCACATAAATGATAAAGTGAGAGCGGTCCATAATGTTCAGCAGGCTGAAACAATGGAGGGCATGGGTAGTAGAATTCCAAGGATCTACGCAACCCTGGACAACAAGCAAGATGAATATCAGTCACACATGATTGAATTAGAAGGCATGATTAACAACCATGCCTTTACTATTTTAATTGATTCAGGGGATAGCCATAGTTATATATATCCTAGAGTGGTGGAAAGTTTGCATTTGTTGAGAAGCAAACATGAAAAGTCTTGGTTAGTGCAGCTGGCTACATGAACCAAGAGGGAAGTCACTGAGTTAGTTAAGTCGTGTCAAGTGGAAATGAATGAACTAAGCATAAAGGCTTAATTGAACATTCTGCCTTTAGGTTCTTATGATTGTCTAATTGGGATGGACTGGTTGGACCAACACCATTCCATCTTGGACTGTCGGAAAAATGCATTCACTTGCCTAAATGAGGAGGGAAATCAGAGAACAGTCTAAGGAATTCCCAGAGATGTTGTTATCAGAGAAATCTCAGCAATGCAGCTGAAGAAGTGCTACAGGAAAGGCTGTCAATTATTTGGAGCCCAGGTGGAGGAAATATCTAAGGATGAGGTCTCAAATATTGGAGATCATGGGGTACTAAAGGAGTTTGAAGATGTATTTCAGGAGGTACCTGAACTACCTCCGAAGAGAGATATTGATTTCTCTGTAAACTTGATGCCTGGAGAAGCTCTAGTGTTAAAATCTCCTTACAGAATGAGGACACCAAAACTTAAATAACTACAATTGCAGCTTGAAGAGATTTTGAAGAAGGGGTATATATGCCCAAGTGTGTCACCTTGGGGAGCCCCGGTCCTGTTCATGAGGAAGAAAGATGGGACGCTGAGATTGTGTATCGATTTTAGACAATTGAATAAAGTAACTGTTAAGAAAAAATATCCTCTGCCGAGGATTGAGGACCTCTTCGATCAGTTGAAGGATGCCAATATATTTTCGAAGATAGACCTCACGTCGGGATATCACCAGGTAAGGATAAAGGATGAAGACATCAACAATACCACCTTCAGGACAAGGTATGGTCATTACGAGTTCACAGTGGTGTTGTTTGGGTTGTCATACACACCCGTTGTTTTTATGTGCCTGATGAATGGTGTATTCAGGGACTATCTAGACAAGTTTGTCATAGTATTCCTGGATGAAATTATGGTGTATTCCAAGTCAGAGTAAGAGCATGAACAACATCTGAGGATGGTGTTGTAGGTGCTAAGAGAGAACCAATTGTATGCCAATTTGAGCAAGTGCTCGTTTTTTTAGGAGAAGATCCATTACTTGGGGCATATTATTTCGAAGGATGGGATAACTGTAGATCCTTAGAAGATTGAAGCCATTATAGAATGGTCAGCACCTAAGATTGTGACGGAATTCATATCCTTTATGGGTCTAGCTAGTTATTACATAAGGTTTATTGTAGAATTCTCAAGGATAGCTCACCCTATCACTTCATTGCAAAGGAAGGAGAAGAAATTTCAGTGGACAGAGGAATGTGATAAAAGTTTCCAGCAATTGAAGAAATTGTTAACCAATGCTCCAATCCCGAGGATTTCATATCCGAATGAAGACTTTGTAGTGTGCACAGATGCATGCAAAAAAGGACTAGGAGGAGTCCTTAGTTAGAATGGATTTGTAATCTGTTATGAATCTACAAAGTTGAAAGAGAATGAAAGGAACTATGCAACTCATGATTTGGAGTTGGAAGCCATAGTACATGCTCTAAAGAAATGGAGGCAATACCTCATGGGAAGGAGGTTCGAACTAAGAACAGACCATAGCGATATGAAGTATTTGTTTGATAAACCAACCTTGAACACTAGACAGAGTAGGTGGCTGGAGTTTCTCTATGAGTACGATTTTGATATCAAGCATATCAAAGGGAAGGAGAATAAAGTGGCGAATGCACTCAGCAAAAGAGTACACAAATTACATGCTATAGCCATTAGCATGTACCGAATTGATATTAAAAACATAATTTTGGAGGCTGCAAATACAGATTTACAGTACAGTTAATTGGTAGCAAAGCTACAACAAGGTAAGATGCCACAAAAAGTGGAGATTTATATATTGGAAAATGATGGAATACTTTTGTACAAGAACAAAATTTATGTACCTAATGTCCAAGATTTGAAACTTGCAATTTTGAATGAAATTCATAATGTGCCTCATGTTGGGCACCCTGGATATCAGAAAACTGTGGCAGCAGTCAAGAGCTATTATTTTTGGCCAAGTATGAAGAGAGAAATTGATGAATACACCACCATATGTATGGAGTGTTAGAAGGTTAAAGCTGAGCACAGACACCCAACAGGGTTGTTGCAACCTTTACCCATTCTTGACTCGAAGTGGGAAGTGGTGACAATGGATTTCATCACAGGACTGCCCAGAACAGGCAAGCAACATGACTCAATCATGGTGGTAGTGGACAAGCTTACGAAAGCTGCCCATTTCATTATGTTAAAGACTACTCACAAGGCGACAGATGTTGCCGACATCTTTATGAAGGAAGTGGCACGATTGCATGGAATTCCTAAGACAATTGTGTCTGACAGAGACCCAGAATTTACCTCAAATTTATGGAAAGGGTTATTCAAGGGGTTCAGAACGAATCTGAACTTCAATACAACCTATCATCCTGAGTCCGATGGGAAGATATAGTATTTGAATCGAGTAATGAAAGACATACTGATGATGTATGTGATGGATAAACCATCGAAATGGGAAGACTACCTACATTTGGTAGAATTCACCTATAACAATGGGTATCAAGCATCGTTAAAGATGATCCCATTTGAAGCACTTTATGGAAAAAAGTGAAATACTCCAGTAAGCTGGGATACTCCAGCTGATAGGGCAATAGTTGGGCCAGAGTTGCTCAAGAAAATGGAAGAACCGATGCTAAAAATTAAGCAGAATTTAAAGGTTGCCCAAGACATGCAGAAAAATTATGTTGATAAAAACAAAACCCAATAGAAGTTCCTTGAAGCTGGGAAACTGCGCCAAGTTGGCAACCATATTTTATGGGCCATTTGAAATCCTAGAAAGGATTGGGCCAGTTGCATATATGCTTGCATTACCTACATCCATGAATGTACATAATGTGTTTCATGTTTCATTTCTTAAGAAATATATATATATACTTGATGATAATCATGTAATTGATTGGAATGTGATTCTGGTGCAACAAGAAGGTGTCCTGCAAGTGAATTCTGTATGCATATTGGACCAGAAAAACAAACAGATTCAGAATCGATCCATAGGGCTTGTAAAGGTCTAGTGGACTTGGTACGGTCCTGAGGATGCAACATGGGAGCATGAGATTGCTATGCGAGAAGAATACCCACATATTTTTGAAGATTTTGAAAATCTTGCTGATGCTGTGTGAAAGTTGCACTGAGGACAGTGCAAAAATAAGGGGAGGGGATTATAATATCCCCAAGGACGAGCCCTGTTGTAATCATGTTTATGAATTGTAAATCATGTTTTGTAGGCTAGTGAGACGAGTATTGATAAGCTGGTAGGATTATGCGTTTATTAGGCCGAAGAGTCTAAGTGTTAAGGCCAGGAGCCTGATTTTGCATATTTAATTATGTAAATCATTAATATAATATATAAACATCATTGCATGCTGACCGACCATGAAGAAAGAGTGATGGGGGACTAAGCTTCCATATATTGGGTAAGGGAGAGGGCACTGAGAGGTAGGAAGAGGGGCTAAGCTTGAGGGCTTAAGTCCTCAGGAATAATAATGTCTTATTATTCCAAAGTGGTGTGAAAGGTATGCTTTTTTTTATCCGAAGTCCTGGGAGAGGAACACATGTAGCTCCAACATGTGAAAAAGAGAATGCATGCAGCTCTAGGAAGACAAGTGTTGACTCGGGCACATGCAATTAAAAGATGAAGCATCAGCTAAGTTGGGGGTTCATCCTCCATTATGTCGTCATCTGTCTGAACCGTTTGAGTCTACGTCTGATCTCAACCACTCACACACCTATGAATCGACATTCCGTGAGTGAAACCGTACTAGTGTTCGATTTCCATAACCAACTCCTGTGAATTCTATCTGGCCTGTACGTTTTTTCCTTGACATACCCACGTACACCTAAGAAATCACCCAACGGGAGGGAAAATCAACTTGTGTGTCCTGTGAACCCGAGTTTATCCACACTGCAAATTCGAGTTTGTGCTTAACTGTCTGGGTTGTTGTCATTTGTGAAACCTGAGCATACCGTAATTGCCTATGCTGTGTGTGTTATAACTGTGGGTTGTTGTGGCCACGCAGTCCCCTGGTTGAGTGTTATTTGTTACCATCATTTGTTCATTGCTGAGCCATCTGTTGTCCTCCTTGTGCTGGAACGAAGCTGGAGAAGTAGGTTGTCAGGCCTGTGTGCACCACTCTCTCCATATGAGGGAGGTGGTTGTGGTTGGAGAGGTAGGCTATTAGGCCTGTGTGCACCACTCTCTCCAGGTGAGGGAGGTGGTTGTGGTTGAAGAGGCAGGCTATCAGGACTGTGAGCGACTCTCTCTAGGTGAGATAGTGTACAGAGGAAGTAAGAACTCCTGGAAGGGGTCCTGAAGCTTCCACAAAGCTCAGAGAATTCCGGTCCGGCCTGTTGCTGAAGCCCAAGGCAAGGGAGGTTTAGCAGTCGGAGGACTGTCTTGGTGACAGTGAAGTTGTATACTCCTGGGTGGGAAAGGCATGTGGGGAATGAGAGTCTGTGAGTAGTAGGCATAAGTGGCACCTGGGAGAGAATTATTCCTCATTAACTGTGTGTTTTCCATTGACCTTGCCTAGCCTAGGATTCCCTTGCCCGGTGGAGCTTAGTCCTAGCTCGGGGGTGATGTACTACTGAGAGTGATGAGCAGCGTGGTCTAAGGCTGGGAGGTTCATGGAAGGTATGCACGTAGTTAGTGGTGTTACACCAGTTTAAAAGATAAGTATTAATTATGTACTTAATTTATATGTGATGCATGTCTATGTATTGAAATGTTATCATGTATTCCATTGCAACTTTGAATTGTTGTTAATTATGTTTAAGTCTGAATGTTAGTAGTAATATTGGGATTACTCTGTATTGTTGATTGAATTTCATTAAATGCGTTAATTTGATTTAATGCATGTTTTATATATAAGTATAAGAATGTTTCCACGTAGTAGTGTTTCCCGACAAGTGGGTTGATGGTCGGGGACGTTACAATCCGCCTCAAGAACTAGAAAATCCTATGTGCTTTCTTCAGATTCCAACCTTCCTAGTTTGGCAGAGAGAGATTTTACCATCTCTATTACTTCGTCCAAAGCATGTTTATCTTCCTCATGGTCTGCATCCTCACATCCTTCATTATACATAGCCATATATTGATCATGGCCTTCACATTCCTCACAACAATTATGACATATTAACTCAGAGGAATAATACCTTTGACAATACTTATTAAAGGTTGCATGAAACTGTTCCAGGGAGGAGATGCTAGTAGGGGGAAAGGATTGATACCACTCACGGGCATCCCCATCTGATGAGAACATGAACATCTTCATTAAAACATCATCATGATGTATCTCCCACTGATGCATGAGTTCATGAAACTCATGGAGATGCCAAGGAGGGTTGTCCTCTTTACATTCTCTAAATATGGGAAAATAATCACCCCATTCATCCATAGTAGGGAAAACATTAGGAAAACCAGGAACAAGAGAAAAATTAAAAGGAGAAAACCTCCAAGCGAGGATTTTGTTCATCTCAAACCAATGGAGTTGCCATTTGGTCCTTTAACCATGGAGTCACAAGGTGAATGATATGAAGTAAGAGTGTGTCTGGCCTTTGTTCACCATCAAAGACCATATATGATTGTTGTGTTCTCCCACTGGATACCAGGTGTAGCTAGAAGCAACCACACTAAAACAGTGGAGTTGAAACAATAGAGTCACCTCGGTTGAGTCGCCAGGTGCATGATCAATCTTCAAAGGTTCTGATTTCTGATGCACCTTCATAATCAGAAGCTCATTGTCGTTCTCCTAGGAAATATATCTTCACTTTCATCCACGGAAATGGCGCTAGAAATGTTAGCATTGATAGTCACTCTCATATTAGAGGAGGAGGAGCCCAGTATCGATCATAGTTTTTGGTGGATGTTGGTTTAAATGTGGATGGTCGATGGCCAAAACTCAACAACATGAAAGATGTTCAACACAGAGCTAGACAAGAAATGCACAAAGAAGTGAGGGCCACATTAACTTCATTCAGTAAATTGAGTTAAAGAGAGAGAAGAGGGAAGAATTAGGAGAAAGGGTGAAGGAGACTTCTCTGGGCATCAGGCCTTCCAGCAGCTCAGAGAAGAAAACCCAAGCTCAAGAGCATTCTTGAGCTCAAATTCAGACACTGAAATATGTCTACAAGGGACATAGTTACAGATGTAGTATGATCAAACCTCCATCATCCTACAACTACAACAACTCGACTGGATCCTCCATGCTTGGTCAATTCAATGTGAGAAGGAAACAAATACACAGGTAAATGAATAAAACTGACCATGATACCACTATAATCAAACCTCCATTACAACAGTATAACGATCCTCGACTGGATCATCCATGGTTGAGTGTTTTAAACAACTTTACAGACAAAAAGAAAGAGAAAGGAAGATGACTTATATTAACATGAAAGTATCCAATCGATTATATAACCAGAGAACAACTCTGGAGGAACAAAGTTACAGATTGGGAGCTCTGCTCAACCAAAGAACCCTAACAAAATATGAGAAAGACTCCTATATACTCAGAGCAAGCCCTAGAAGCGTGCTCCAGTCTCTGTATTGAAGGAATTACGTCTGCATGATTCCTGGTAGACTGTGCATGCAGTCTCTTGTCAGAAGTGAGCTCTGTCAGACGTAATCGTGTTTCAGGAAGGTTTTGCAGCTGAGACAACTTGCTGACAGTCCTTTTTCGGGCTTTCCATTTATGGTGGAAATAATGTTCAACCACCACCAACCAACCTCAATAACTGCTTCATCGGGATCGAGAAGGCCTAATTCAACTCTGCACCTGGGAGACGTGGTGGCCTCTTCACACTGCCATCTGGATCTACTTCAGAAGCTCACAAGGAGGCTAGCAGGTGGACGCAGATGAGGACCTGACGAAGCGTTTGGCGTGATCGGCATGGAAAGAGGAAATTGAGGATAACGTGGGGTCCACAAAACAGGGAGCTGAGGTGTAATGGGACGGAGGTGATGTGGAGAGAGAAGATGAGGAGGAGGAAGAGGGGAGGCCGTGAGACGATAGGTAAGGAGGCCAGGACCCAACACATGTGGAAGTGGCATGGCGTGAAGTGGTACAGGTGGTGGCAGATGAGAAGGGGAGATGTGAGAGGAGGGACAGTGAGTGGACGACAGGTGTGAGGGAGCGAAAGTGATAGGGGATAAACCACATGTCAACCCTCGATAGTGTGCTATACACACATGCGCATATCGAGGCTGTGAAAAGTGGTTTGACTCTTCACCGCTTTTGGGCCCGATATGTGTCTCCGACTGACACATCACTTCTCCGCAAAACCATGGTTTCAAACTCGGCTTGTCCTTCGAATTTTAACATCCGTGCATGTTGAGGCCCCGATATGATCAACGACCATCAATCTGTGGAAGAGGTGAGATATGGGCGCATCGTCTACTTTCAGTGCTTCCGCTAGACTTTTATCCCCCTGCTAACTTTGGAGTCCTTCCAATCTGTGTTTAGAGGTGGTGCCACACTGAACCTGTTGAAGGGGAAAAAATGTCACTGTAAGAATATGTGATAACACAAACCATAGACTCTTATCATAGTAAACGACTCAAAAAAGAACCAGTCTCCCACTTTGGTGGTCTTTTCCAATTGTAGTGACCCTTTGACTAAATGAATAATTATAACAAATAGTTCATTTTGGATAATAAAGTGTAATATAGAAATAAAAGAGTCTTAGATGTGAACTAATTATTATACTCATTTATTACTTCACACATATTGACCAAAGTTATTGAATGCTTATCTTATTGATGATATTTATATTCATATAATATAAATTGAAATTGACAACTTATTAATTAATTCATTAATAACCTAGACATTAGTAACTAATATGTTTATTGAACCATAATATTGTATGTGTGTTGGATATGTAGGCATATCTAGCACACACATATCCCACACGTAGACGATAATAACAAGTGATGTTCCTAATGCATATTTTTAAAATGTTCATAACTGATCATGCATACAAATAAATAAAGTAAATCAAACTTCAAATAATCCTCATTAAAGAAAGAATAATAATTCAACATTCA
>SNQJ01S0036639.1:100024-110666 GCA_010110895.2 Picea sitchensis
TGTACGGTAGCAACTCAGCCTAAAAACTCCAAAGTTGTTTGACACGTGTCAGCTCCTAGTGCTGCCACATCAAGATGTTGACATCATCATCACGTCATGCTGATGTCACCTGCCACATCACTATTGATGTCATATTCCACATCACTTCCGATGTCATAAATCATACTACTGATGTCATCAATTGAATTTGACCTGTGTACTTTGACTTTGACTTTGATTTTTTTCCTTGTTTGGAAAAAAGTTCAGAATGCGATAACTTTCGCATACGGTGTCTAGTTTCAGAAAAAAAAAATACATATTGTCAAAATCGACATGACGAGCCCTATGTAATGGCACCAGTTTCATCTAATTCCGAGGACTTTGATTTTTTGTCCTTCCTGGATCCATTTGGATCAGACCTCCCCACTAAGACGTTTTGGTCCTCCAAAAGGATATTAACCATTAATCAAGTGCGAGATAGGCCTCCCCACTTGTCCTTTGTCTTTAAACTTCATCCTATGCATCTGTTGCATCATAATCAATTGCATAATAAGCATGAAAACTGAAAGCATATTGTTATATATTTGAACTCGTTCACATCTTTCTGAATCCACTACGATCCATGTAGACAACATTAACAATGATAACATTAGAAATATGACTACAAATGAACCAATATGTTTGATGGGCTTGCACGACATTAACTTATCTTGAAGCAAAGTATGATTGAACTCCCATCCGACAACAATCTCATGTTCATGCTTAAGATCAACTGCTTTACTTGGTACAATTATAGGTGTATTTCTTGCATACGATACCTTCTTTAATTGTTCCATTGTTAGAAGAGATTGATTTTCTTTTATGTGATGGGAATGTACAACATATTATGTCCATTCTTTAATCAAGTGATATTGATTATGTTCCCTATAGAAGATTGTTTTGCGATCATATAAATAAGGGTTTCCTAAGACAATTCCACATGTTTCTAGCAGCACCAAATCACATATTACTTCATCCACATACTTAGATGTAATTGCAAACTTAATTATACATTGTTTTGTTATGGGAAATTTGTGATCTTTGCTTATCCAATTTAGTAAATAGGGGTTGTGATGCATCTTAGTGTTTAATCACAATTTCTTCACCACTTCTTATGAAATTAAGTTAGATTGAGATCCGTTATCTATCAATGTATCTATTTTAGTATGTTTCATTATGACCCTTATATGAAAAAATTTACTTCTTGAATTAAAACCATCACCAATTTTACCTGTCAAACCAACTGTTGTAATCTTAGACTCATCACCTGAATCTGATGTTGTTGTTGCAACTTTTTTCCTCCCTTTCCTCTCTTTGAACCACTTCGGTCTCTTCTCTGGGTGCAATTTCCAACAATGCTCATCATCATGTCCTTCTTTTTTGCAATGCTTGCAAGAGAGCTTCTCTTCCTTCACTGTCACCCAATTTGCTTTCTTCCCATTCACTTTTCCTTTTCCATCCTTCTTTGAAGATGATTCCCTTGATACATTGACTTCAGTTTTTCCTGCTTCAATATACATTGCTTGAACAAAAACCTCATCAATATTAGTAGGTCCAAACATAAATACAATATTACGAATATAAGCAGGAAAACCTCCTATATACTTCATAAGAGTTTCTTGTGTAGTCAATGGAACATCTAACATCGGGTAAAAGGATAGCACTGTTTTCTAAGTGTGGAAATAAAATCATGCCATGATGGAAAAATCTTACCAACTTGCTGAGTTCGGTGTTGCATCTTAATTTTCCACTAGATGAGATCCTTGCCTTCAAGATGAAGCGATATCAATATAATTCTGGTTGCATCATCTTTGATTTGTTGCACATTACAATATACCTCCATATGTAAAACCCAGTTATCAAGTTTCTCGGCATTAACTTTGCCATCATACATAGGTAAAACAAATTTTACATCAATTTTAAGTAATGGCATACATACTTATATTTATGAGAATGTTTTCTTGAAGAAGTAGTATCTGAACTTGTACTTGAAGAAGAAGAAGATGATGGAGATGAAGGAGGTGAAGGAGAATTTTTAGGAGGGTTTTCTCCTTCTTCACTTTGTCTTTCTTTGAAGATTCCCCTTGAAAAGGTCTCTTCCATTCCAAGTAATCATCATACAACACTTTTACCATCTCTAACATGGTAAAGAAGGTTCTTTGAAACTCTCTTTCGTTTTGAGAAAGTCCTTCTTCTTATGTGATCTTCTCACTTTGATATGTCCTCTTTCTTGATCCAATCTCAAGATCTCTTTCTACAATATCACCTTCGCCGTGACTTACCTTTTTCCTGGTAATCATGCAAACTCAAACAAACAACTGTCAACCTACTCTGATACCACTTGATCCAAAAATGATCTTTTAAAGACTATGGTTAAGTTTATGCATGAGTTGATTTACCATTTAGGAATTAAGAGAAGAATCTTAATGAAATAATGTTGCATCCATATAAGAAGTAAAACCAACAAACCATAACACCAAGATTGATAATGGAGTTCGACACAAGTTTGCCTACATCTCTGAGCCTTTGTCTCAGTGGGAAAGGCTTCTTATTAATCTTCAATGCTTTAAGAATACAAAAGAAAGGCTTACATAACATCTCATGAAACCACCTTTCAGATCTGCAACTTCTGGACAGAAACAAACATCACCATTGGCTGGAACATGAAATTCTGATACTTTTGACTATGAAGTCGGTTATGCTTGGATTCACATCTTAGGCTCTGGAGGCACTTTTTCGTTCAGCTACTTGGATGCACAAACATAAGCCATATTCAGTCTCCCCTCGAAATTCTGCAACTTTTGAGTGTAAAGTTGACCTGCTTCTGAACAGTCCCTCGAGACCTCCCCTTAGCACGAATCCTAATGTTGCACCTTGTCAGATCCGTATTGAACTGCGTGCCAAAAAAAATCATTTTTATCGATTTTCATGCCCAGCTAAATAATCCAAACTCCACAAAATTTAATGATTGTTAGCCAGATTTAGCGACAGTTGGCCAGATTTAAAGAGATTATGCTAGATTTGGAGGATCTCTGCCAGATTTGGTGGTAACCACCAGATTTGGACTTCCAGAAGGTGCCACATGGCACCTCCTCATTGGGCCACATGTCACCTTGCCATTGGCTCCATCCATGTCACCCTACATAGTCAACTGCCACGTGTCATCCATAAGGCCACATCAACCTACCCAGGAATCTTCCATGTGTCATTCATACGGCTGCCATGTCATCATACAAACTGCCACATGTCATCCATACAACTACCATGTTAGTGTATGTACATTTCCATGTCAACATCTGTACTGCCATGTGTCACATCCATACCATGCCATGTCAGACTTCCATATTTCCACGTGTCACGTCCATACAATGTCATGTGTCACTTCCATACGGTGCCAACTCAGCCTGAAAACGCCAAAACTACTTGACACGTGTCAGCTCTTGGTGTTGCCATGTCAACATGTTGACATCATCATAACATCATGCTGACATCACTTGCCACGTCGGTGCTGACGTCATCTGCCAAGTCACTGCTGATGTCATCTTCCATGTCACTGCTGACGTCATCATCCATACTACTGATGTCATCAGTTGACTTTGACCTGTTGACTTTGACTTTTTTTCTTGTTTGGAAAAATGTTCAAAACACGATAACATTCATATACGGTGTCCATTTTTGGAAAAACAATATATGGTAGGAATAGGCACGACGAGCCCTATGCAATGGCGTTGGTTTCATCTGATTCCGAGAAACTTTATTTGTTGGCCTTCCTGGATCCATTTGGATCAGTAACAGTTATAGGATCATCGTCAGTAATAAACAAAGAAAAATTGAACAGAAATAAGGTGGAGTATACCTTTCAAGTTTCCTTCTTTCTTGAACCAATCTCCTCAATATTGGAGTATGAGACTCTTCTTCTTATTATTCTTGTTCTTCTATAGAGTCTGATTCATTATCCTTCAATTCAAACTTTCTTTTCTTTGGTTCTTCCTCCCTTGGCAAGACTTCTTGTTTGACAACATCTTTGATTTCTCTAAATACCACATCTCATCTATACACTACATTATTATTTTCTTGGTTCCAAAGCTTATAACCTTTCAGAACATATTTATATCCAATAAAGATACACTTTTCATTGTTTCTACCCATCTTAATCCTATTTTCCTTTGGAATGTGTACATAAGCATCGTAGCAAAAACCCCTAAGATGTGACAGAGAGGGTTTATTATGAATCCATGCCTCATGTGTATTTATGTCATCCAACTCCAATGAGGGTGATTGATTTACTAGGTAACATATAGTTCCTACTACCTCTACCCAAAATTCCTGTCCCAACCCAACACCACTAAGCATGCTCCTTGATCTTTCCATCAACTTCGTGTTCATCATTTATGCAACTCCATTCTGTTGAGGTGTGTATCGAGTAGCCTTATACCTTAATATACCTCATTTCTTATAGAATTCATCGAATTCATTCCCACATAATTCTCCACCATTATCCATCCTTAGCACCTTAATTTCTTCTTTGTTTGATTTTCCAAGAGAGCCTTAAACTATTTAAATTTTTCAAAGACTTTAGATTTATTCTTGAAAAAATAAACCCATGTATTCCTCGAGAAGTCATTTATAAATGGCACATAGTACATATATTTACCCAGTGATGGAATCGTCACAGGTCCAAACACATCACTATGCACCAACTGTAAAATTGTCCCTACCCTCGTAGCACCAGAGGAGAATATTACCCGATTCTTCTTCCCACACAAGAAATGTTCACAAAAGTCAAGATCCAGAGAGAAATTTGACATGCCTTTACCATATAGTACTAAAATAAACCCCTTATCTTTGATATGCCCCAATTTTTTATGCCACAACATAGTATTTTCTCCATAGAGTGCAGTATTTTTTCCTTCTTCAGCTCCAATCTCAGGAACAATAGAATTATTGCAGTTGTCACTAATATTGTTTCCCAACAGGTTATATAGATTTCCAATCCAAAATCCCCTTAGCAACACCATTTCTCCTTGGACCATCCTGCTGGTTTCATTTTCAAACATTATTTTTACACCTGCATCGTCCATATTTCTTACATAAATCAAATTCCTAGCTAATTATGGGATGTGCAAAACACTAGGGAGTTTTCTAATCCTACAATCCATGAGTTTCAACTTGAATTTTACTCATCCTATGTTTTTGGCTACCGAGTCATCTCCTAGAAAAACATCAACCATCATACCTTTCATGCTCACAAAACCAATCCCTGTGAGGAGTCATATGAAAAGAAGCACATGAGTCGACTAACCATGCCTCATGATTTGGAGGTTGATCAACATTACAGACTTTCGTGTCGGCACGGTTCAGAACCAAGAAACCAAGTTCCTTCCAACTAGGTCTCCACCACTTCAATCCTCCACCAAAGGCAAGCTCATAGCAAAGAGGTAATGAGGTCATCTCGACAATAAGGAAAGAGCTTGGGGGCTGAACACTATGTTCAGACTTGAGGGACAAAGGGATGTAGACTCAATATGAAGTAATTTCTCCGGAGTAACTTTGCTCTCAAAGTTGAATGCTTTCTCCTCTTTTTCCATAGCTCGAAATTGTGCTCTTATAGCCTCCAGAATGCAATTGAAGGGCTGAGTCAGAACATTTCCAGTATATGGAAGGCCAAATATCAAAGATCTTCTGTCATGACATGGAAAACTGACCTCATTTTGTATTTTCTGGCACAAATCCCGATATACGCGAGATGGAGTGGAGCAGCAGGCGTATACACATCTTGCAAAGCAGTTACAAAGCATATATCTGGAAAAATAAATATTTTTGACTCTGGATTTATCAAAAAGGGGTTGATAAGTCTGCATAGGGAAATGGAAAAAGGCCCTCTGTGCAAGATACCAATGGTGAGGGAAATCTTTCCATAACATATGCCCCCTAATGTGTGAGATCAGAGGAGTATCTGCGATGGTCGGAATACATTATAAATAACCCAGAAGTGGAGTGATAGAGAACTATATGGACTAACTCAATTTCTCATTACATTATGTACTGACTTTGCATACATGGTTGCCAAGAATACAATGCAGATCCATGTGGAAAATATACCAAAAAGTGTTCATGGCCATGAGTAGCCAAGTCTAAATGTGGTTACATGCCAATAGTTGTCATAGTCACAAACAAGGCCTAGTGAAACTAGTCTCAAAATCAATCTGAAGATATCTGTATATCATGGAGTACAATCTAATCTCCCATGATTGTTGAAGTCAAATAGGTACTGGTCCAATGAAATGGAAGTAACAACTCAGGAAAGCTGCGCCCACAAAGTGATGTCTTCAAGTCTTCAATATAATCCACCAATGGTCCAAGTCTACATCATGTGAATAAATGATTTGAGGTTGAACACGATGAGACATCATTTGATTACCGTTCATTGAGGTATACAATTAACAAACGCGAGACAACCTACCA
This sequence comes from Picea sitchensis, assembly GCA_010110895.2. NCBI lineage: Eukaryota > Viridiplantae > Streptophyta > Pinopsida > Pinales > Pinaceae > Picea > Picea sitchensis. Next base: position 106,508 of record SNQJ01S0036639.1, read on the forward strand.
ATGATGAAAGTAGGTATCAAGGCACCGAGTACATCTCTACAAATGTGAATAAAGGAGCTAGTGTCGAACACTTGAGAGATCCATTGATCGTGAGAAATTAATGTTTTCCCATCTGTCAATGGAAAGAGAGCCTGCCACTAATGACTGCAAGCCTCAAGGTAATCATAAAAATCTAGGTCTCGTATCCATAATACATGAACTGAAGTCGATGGAAAGAGATCCGTTGAAAGGAGAGAATTAAGGCATCTCTCATCAGTCAACACGAGGAACAAAACATGAGCTTCATGATTTGGTGGAGATCGAACGAAGAACATGTTCACGAACCAATGACCCTATGCATCTTTCGCGTGTGCCAAATGTAAGTGGTACATGAAAAAGACCCTCTGAATAGCAGCCAATGATGAAAATTGCTTACAAAGGTGAGGAAACCACCAATAAGGCTAATGGAATCCAAGACATTGCAAGAATCCCAAAGTGTGAATAGATGTCTTGCGATTGATCACAAGGAAAACCACACAGTCAACAACCCATGATGAAATGTCAATTGTTGGGTTCAAGGTGACCTACCAATGATGAAAGTAGGGCCAAGGTGCATCATAAGACCAAAGTATCATGTGATTCTGAGACAAACTGAGGGTATGGCTGACATGCAAAGTCAATATTTCTGAGGAGTGGCCAACACAGGTTGATAGACTTACTTTGAACAAGAGCATGAGACATACGGTGGACTTCGGCAACATAGACTTAATGATGTGACAACTAGATGCAGGAGGCATCCATAATGTTCTCTATAGTGATTGGAAGATTAACCAGTCGGTAGAGAAAATTCTATAACGAGATTAGCTTCCTAAGGCCATGCTAAACCCAAAATTATGATGACGCAAGGACTCAATAACTTTGTTCTCTGTTCAAAGGCGACACGACTGCTGCCAATTGAAATATAGTACTCCCTTCCCGCCCGTCTTTTTTTGTTTTTTCATAACAAGTGAATGCTATGATACAGAGGAGGGAACAAATGTCGCAAGTAAGAAAAACTAGTTCCAACAGTGGAACGTACCTATTCTGAATGCAAGGAAATACATGCGGGAGATGGACACTCGGGGTGATGTTCCTTCCAAGGTATAGGGTGTTAAATTGCGAAGGATATAAACAAGGCTCTGCTTGGTTGAGGATGCAAACTGCTTGGGACATGGTTTATAACGCAAAGCGAGAACTGGCTAAAGGCTCAATACTGCAAGCAAGGGCATGAGATGCAATCAAAATTTAACGCCAAAAAGTGTCATTTTTTATATATTTTAGTCTACTTGGTGTGAAAAAAGGGGTAAACTTGTGCCAAATAGACATATTTTCAAATCCAATTTACGAGTGTGAAAAAAGACATGTTCACTCGGAGATCTTTTCCATTTTTGATAGCGAGTTGGAAAATAGCTTAACTAAGACTCATGATCTTTCAAATCCAATTTTAACGAGTGTGAAAGGGACAAATCACTCGACAATCTTTTCAATTTTTAATAACGAGTCGGAAAAGAGCTGAACTAAGACTTGTTTTTTGGGAGTTCGTGGGTAATAAGGCCACGTGTGCATGAATGAGAAATGAGGCTCATTGTAAAGTTATGTATCGAATTCTAATGGACTCCCGGTCCTAAGGAAAAATCTCGGCATGGGCACCAAATGACAAATAGGTTCTAACTAGGGTACCCATGTTTGGTAAGTCTCTACCATTTATTAACAATGCTATGATAGCAGATGGAGGTTAATGCATCGCAATAAATGGGTTCGTACCTAAGGCGTAAAAAGTGGTAATTGAAGGATAATGCAAAACTGCACGATGTAGTGAATACCTATCCTATATGCTAGGTTATGAATATACATGCCTGAGGAGACGAATGACCAACCATGATGTTGAAATCTGTAAGAAAATTGAGTCGAAACTACAAAAACCAACTTAAAACCATTTTTGAATTAGTCCATTAGACAAAATAATAGTATAAAACTATATCAAATGGGTAAAAATGTTTTATAAATAGTAATAAAATCAAAATTTACTATGTCATTTTCATTTTCACCCAAAATAGTGCAGTTTGGACTAACATACCTCCAGAATTCAAATGGCGATCGCAGGAGCAATAGGCAATGGAATCGCAAACCATCTAGACTAGGTAACTCTTCATCCCATCCTGTTCAAATTCAATGGTTTACAATTTTGAATTAGGCTCCATTTTTTTAGATTTTAAGGGCACAAATTGAGTTTTTCGGTATACGCGGGTTTCTACTAATATGTTGCGTATACGACCTTGTGTGAACTACAACTAGCGTATATCAGGCCCTACCCATGACTGTTCTTGGATAACCCACGTATACTTGTGCAAAATGGAAAAAAATAAGTTTCTAACTCAAAAATTGATTTGGTTTTTGCAGGATGGTGTTGGAGTGGAGGGAGAGAGAGCATGAGGAGGTATATGCAGCAGTGGATTGGGCTCTGGTGGCTCAAGTGGCATTAAAAACATGTGGTCTATACAAGTTTTGGGCTCTCAAATGAATGAGGTCCCAATTGAGGTTATTGGAAATGCTGGTGGGTTAAGGGATCCAGATAGCGAGAGATTTATCCTTGATGGACAACCATTAAGGATTGAAGTAGAGGACATCTACTTCTTCATAGGACTTTCACGCCGAGGAGAGTTCGTGGACCTCAAGTCACGTGAGGTCGGGAGTGGGATGAAGGTCGAAGAATACATCGAGGCCCACTGTGTTGCAGGGACTCCCATGGTGGGAAGTCAAATCCCTATCCGGGCTATAGGTAACCTCAGCCTGAAGATTATTGTGCTCATGTTTACCAGGATCATAGGGTTAGACTCGCTTTATCAAGCATCAAGACCTCTTATGTTTTACACACTGAAGTGTGCGAGACCTACCGTGTACGATTGGTGTACCTCACTGCTAACCAATATGAAAGGTCATCTAAAAAAGTGCAAGCAGGGGGCAAAAAAAAACTTCGGGTTTGCCTCTATCCTTTGTAGCTTCTTTTTTGAGTGGATCCCAAGCTTGGGACCTAGAGTGGAGATCATTCCTAGAGGGCCATGTGATCCAGCTATGGCGCGATGGATCGAGGTCATGAGACGCAGGGGGGAGGTAGGGTGGCGACACCCTACAATGATGATTTTTTCTTCTGGTGGAGGAGACAAATCATATCTTTGGATGACTATCCCTATGTGGGAATTGATTTCAGAGGTGAGCCTAATATGTTTCTTCCACCAGGAGCCGCCTACAGTGCCATAGGTAAACAATATTTTTTATATATTTCATTTTGGTATTTTTGTATTTAAAAGAACAAAAATATTTTTTGGATGGTGTTTTTAAATATTAACTCGATACTTGTGTGGTTGCAGACGTGGGTCCAAAATGGCCAGAGGGATTCCTATGACATAGGTGGAGGCACCGAGGAGATGAGGTAGTGGGAGGAGAGGCGGAGAGAGTTCTTCAGAACGTGCAGGGAAACCTGTCGCGTTTGACAAAGAGGATTCCTATGGTTCAGGTGGAGGATCTACCTGAAGCCATGTAGAGGCAGGTTGTCGGTGTACCTAGAGAATGGGTATGACTCTTCCGATGTCTCGCCAATGCCGTGGTTTGCTATCATGAGACTCATCTAGTGCCACGGGCATAGATGTCATGGGACATGTATATCGATTGTATATGTGTTTTTGAGGGTTCTAGCCCCAATTTTGTAATATAAAACACCATATTTTTCAGAAATATATAAAGAGGGATCTTCAGTTGTACTTATATCTTACAATGTGTACATTGATTTAATGGTTTTCTTTGCTTTATTAATGTGACAAATGCCAATTCAAAACATAATTAGCGTAGGCATTAGATACATGATTAGAACTTCTAGGAATGTGAAAGTATGTAATAAAATCAAATTGTCATTCTAAAAGACGTACCCGTAGGAAACGACAAAGTAACGTCGGATCACACACACGGTAACGACCGTTCAACTGACATACAACTAACTGACATTGTTGAGCTCTAATCTACCCTAGCAAATCAGAGTGTAAATGATTGTCAATCCGGTGTTTGTAAGACTTAGAGGCATGTCCAAAGTATATGGATTTTAGAGATAGTTTTTATCTTTTATGGAGATAAACCAAAGATCTATTCT
>SNQJ01S0036640.1:9505-27879 GCA_010110895.2 Picea sitchensis
ATTAACAGAATTTAGAATCTGGTTAACTTAAATATTCTAATAAAGATGAAATAAGATTTAAAAAATAAATGTTGATAAGAAAAAGAATCCAAGTAAAAAAACTATACTAACAACAAAGAACAATAATACCAATTTGATTGATTTTTTTAAAGAGAAGAAGGACCAAGGCAAATAAGGAAGTACACATTTTCATTCAATTTTAAAAAGACCCAATGCTTTATCCACACAAGAACATCCCCACTACTAGCAACAAAGAATAGCCCCATTGCTAGCAACATTCTAGAAACTACAAGAGTGAATGCAAGCAAAATCCCACACAACATTTAGTACATGGCCTACATTGACAAGCATGACAATGGTGAATGCAAGAGAGCACCAAAAAAAAGAAATTAAGAGGGTGACAAGTAGAGAAATGATAACCATGACATTGACAAGCATGGCAATGGTGAATGCAAGTGAGCACAAAAAAAAATACAATTAAGAGGGTGACAAGTAGAGAAATGATAACCATGAACAAAATCACCCCGAATGATTCCAAATAGTTGAAAGGTAAATGCAAGCAAAATGCCACTTTTTTTCAAACCTAACAAAAAAAGCTAAATTCTCATTTCATGTTTTCCACATAACCATAAAATAACTCAAAAAAAAAAAAAAAATGCAATCCAACATAGTTTCCAACAACAATAACACCACTACTATCAACCATTCCAAATACCATAAAAGTAAAATCCAACACAATTTCCCACAAAAAAAAAAAAAGAACACTAACACCTTTTTCAACTTAGAAAATAAGACAGGGAATATCACAAATTCTCAGTTATAATCAACACACGATGGGGGGTTTGGTCTAAATAACCAATATCCTATCATGCGCATTCATATTTGGGGTTTGAATAAAGGAAAAAACCTAACAAATATGTTTCCCCGTGCTAAGGGGATTTAACTATGTAACATGGTATGTATTATGGAATTTTCTTTATTGCATTATTTTTGCTACAAGTAAAATTTGGGAGTGTAACAATGTCGGGGAAGGTGACAATGTCATGAGGGTTTGGAATTAGATTGAGGAGATAGCTTGAGTTCCTTCAAGGTTGAAGGTTAAGCTCAGGGTTAGTGGATGATAGTATTGGGTGTTTTTTCTGGTCATTATTCAATTATATTTTCTTTTTTTGGATTTTTATGTGAAAGTAGGGAAACAACATTGGGGAGGGTGATAGCATCAAGCGAGGGAAACAACATAGGCAAGGGTTTAGAAGTAGACTCAGGAACTAGCTTGAGTGTTGTCAAGATTAAGAGTATTCATGTATAGTGTAGTGTGTTTTTTTAGGGTCATTGTTCTACTCTTGCTTCCTTTGGTTTCTCTATGGTAGTAGGTGTGGGGTCTACTATCCAAATAGTGTTTTGATTTGTGTCATCTTTAGTTAGGTGATGCCCCTATCCCTTGTGTCAATGTCTCTAGTTGGGTGATGCCCCTATCCCTTGTGTCAGTGTCTCTAGTTGGGTGATGCCCCTACCCCTTTATCAATGCATTAAGATATGCTGGAATTTTCTTAATTTTGTTCGAAGTTAAATTCAAGAAAGGTAACAATGTATAACTAATACAGTAATAATGTATAACTAATGACCAATTTAAATTATGTTTGCAAATTAAATATAAAACTTGCAAATTGTGATTTTGTTAAAGTAATTTAAGATATTTCGATTAAGATATGAAAGTAAAATAAATAACAAAATGCATACAAATTCTACGAGATTCATAACATAATCAATTGTTTTCTCTTAAAAGACTTTGCCTCTATTGCATTACAAAGGTGGTGAGAGGATGTTTCAAAGTGCTGCCAAGAGTGATAGTAAGAGGAATTTTATTTAATTAAAAAAGAAAACACTCAGAACGTGCCGAGAGGGGATGTTTCAAAGTACTACCAAGAGTGATATTAAGAGGAATTTTATTTAATTAAAAAAAAAAACACTCATAAGGTGGTGAGAGGATGTTTCAAAGTGCTGCCGAGAGTGATAGTAGGAGGAATTTTATTTAATTAAAAAAAAAACACTCATAGATATTTTGTGAAGTAAGTGACTTTAAAAGTCAATAACGTTTAAAAATCAATAACGTGGGGGGCGAATGTACTAGTATAACCTCATTTTTAACTCGGTCATTCATCCTATTTAACATACTTATATTTTTTCTTTTTGTTTAGTAATTATATCCACCCATTCTAATGGAGTTTGGAGTTTAGTACGAGCTATTTAAGGGCCCATATAATATAATAAGATAGCATGCATGTTTTTATTTTTATTGTTCTTATCATTGTTACTATAAGAGTTGTTGGAGTGGGATGCCATGCTTTCCTTATATATTATAAGGAGTGATTCTACTCTTTATATGTTCATCCGTTTAATCCCTTCTACAAGCTTAGGAGAAAGTAGCTATTTTTTATTATATTGATTTTATTATTATTTTTTTTATATTGATTTTATTATTTTATTATTTTATTTTTGCTAAAAGAAAGTAGCTATTTTATATTATATTGATTTTATTATTTTATTTTTGTTAGAAGAAAGTAGCTATTTTATATTATATTGATTATATTGATTTTATTTTTAAATTAATTTTATTATTTTTTATTATTAATATTTTTTTTGTTAATGATACTTTAAAGACTCATGTTTTTCAAATTATTTTTGTTTATTATTTTATTTTTATATTGATTTTATTATTTTTTTTTGTTTTTTGTTAATGATATTTTAAAGACTCATGTTTTGCAAATTATTTTTGTCAATCCATTTTGTTGTCATGTATTATAAAAAGATTTTTTTAGTTATTTTGTTGTGTAATATGTGAGGTTGTATATATTATGGGAATTTTATCAATATATTTTTAATTCTTTACACCAATTGAAGTTTGAACTTGAATTGTTTATATGTAACATTTTACAATAATAATTAAATTAATGTAATATATTAAAAGATGACTTTTTAAAATCCTTTATTATTTTAATGTAGTTGAACTTTTTAGTCTTTATAATTATTTTAGGTAGATTTTATTATTTATTTAAATTTAATCTTTATAAAAAAATTTTGACATCTTTTTTTATTCATCTTGATTTTAGAGCTCATAACTATTTAAACTGAATGTGGGTTTTTCTCCAACATCAAATTAGTGATGTATGGAAGGTAATTTTCATTATGAACCTAAAATTATATGTAAGAGATGAACATTAACAAGAATTACTACAATATATATTATTAAAAAAATGCATATGTGAATATTGAATTTTGATAGTTTTTAATTGGAAACTTTACAATAAGTAGAATTTAATATTATTGACACTTTATAATATAATGTTTAGACATTATAACAAAAAAAAATTCATAAATTTTCAACCACTTCCCTAGATTCCCAACATATTGTAGAGTTATTGTTGTGATAGAATGCACAAATATCCTAACACAATAACATTGATTTATTTTTTATTTCTATGAATTACTCTACATAGAATGTGCATTGTTGGTTATTGTGAAGGAATATGATCAATGAAACAACATCTATGTTCATTGAAAACCATTGGAAATTGATCACTTTTCATGCTATCCTAAGTTAAACATTATGTGTAATTGTTGTCAAAGTGAACATGTGAAAAATAATATAATCTCCACATTTTGTGTTTGTTTCCATTCAAGTGCTTCCCATAATTCTTCATTATGTCTCCTCATTTTTTTTTTGAAAGTTATGAATCCTATGATCCAATTCTCTACATGTTAAATCACATGGAGGGAAGATGATCAATCAAACATTACCCATGTTCATTGAAAACCATTGGAAGTTGATCACTTTTCATGCTATCTCAAGTTAAACATTATGTGTAATCATTCTCAAAGTGAACATGTGAAAAATAATATAATATCCATATTTTGTGTTTGTTTCCATTCAAGTGCTTCCCATAATTCATCATTATGTCTCCTCAATTGTTTTTTGAATGTTATGAATCCTATCATCCAATTCTCTACATATTAAATCACATGGAGGCTTCTTAGCGTAGTCATTAAAAATGTAGTGCTACAAAGAAAAAATAATGAATAATGAGGGGTTCCTATCGTTAGATGGAAAATGGATTCTGAGCTTCTGAAATCAAATTTGTAGTTGAATGTTCTATTCTAAATTGTGCATTCTCACCTACAGTCTACAAGGTGGATACCAATCCCATCTACCCATTCAATAATAAATAAGTAATACTAATTTAGTCGAGATCTCTTCAAAGAAAATCTTTGATAAGGATAAAGTAATAATAAATAATTAATACTAATTTAGTCGGGCTCTCTTCAAAGAAAATCTTTAATAAGGATAAATTAATCCATGGAAACATAATAAAAGGAAATGAGCACATGAAAGAAGTAATGMAAACCAATCACATCGTGAAGCAATGAACGCATGAACAAAGTAATGGATAGAAAAAAGAGAATATGGAACATAATGAACACATGAACAAAGTGATGCATGGAAATAAGACAATGCAGATTAATCATCTAGCTGACAAGAAAACAAATTTCCATAGATATGGTGTTCCACATAAAGTGATTGTTATTATCTTGTAACCTTTCAAAATATATAGAAATGTAAAGTGACATTTTCTTAGTGGGTGGTTTATTAATTTGTTCACCCACACATGTTTTTAGTTTTGATTACTTTTTTATGAAATAGTGATGGAAGAAGATAATTAAGTGTACATGTTATGGATGGTAAGATAATGTTAACCTTCATAAACCATTAAAAACTAATATGCAACGGATTAAAAACAGAATAAGATCAAACATTTGACATGAGGATTTACGTGGTTCACCCAAACGTTGGGCTACATCCACCAAGCATGTATCGGTTCTCTTCTTATTCAAAGAATGAAGATTACAAAAGACTCGCTCATCCATCTCTCTCGGCCTCTACAGGCATACACAAATTAAGAGAAATTTACACAAGAAACTAATTCAATTAATGCGCTCCTATCCTTGGTCTCATTTAGTTACAACCAATTCAAAATAATAGGATCTAAAAACTATTCTTTGGAATTCGTTGTCACCAAGATTCCAACAATCTCCACCTTGACAACAATTAACCTGATACCTTGCTCCTTCCGTTTTTTCATCACCTTTTCTGCAAGCCAAGAGAAGCCAAGCACCATCGTAGCTTCTCTAAAAGTACTGATTTTGTGAACATGTCTATGCAGTTCTCTTTTGTATGCACTTTCTCAAGAGAGACTCCACATTCATCAATGACCTGTCTTACAAAATGGTACTTGATAGGTATATGTTTAGTTTTACTATGGTAGGCTCGATTATTAGCCAAGTGAATAACTCTTTGACTATCACAAAGTAACTTTACTTTGTTCTACATCCTTCCAAATTCACCAAACAAACCTTTCAACCAAACTACCTCTTTGCAAGCATGTGAAGAAACTATGTATTCTGCTTTTGTAGTGGGTAAAGCAACAATGTTCTGTAGCTTTGACATCCAACTAATAGCTCCAGCTGCAAGAGTAAAGACATACCCTGAAGTAGATATTCTCTTGTCCAAATCACCTGCAAAATCAGAATCAACATATCTATAGCCTAATTCAAAACCACTGTTATAAGTGATACAATAATCACTTGTGCCTCTCAAATACCGAAGCACCCATTTCACTATTGCCTAGTGCTCTTTACCTGGATTTTCCATATATCTTCTCACAACCCCAACTGCATGTGAAATTTATGGCCGTATACTAACCATCACATACATTAGACTTCCTACTGCATTAGCATATGGTATTCGAGACATATATTCCTTTTCTTCTTTTGTACTAGGACATAAACTTGAATAAATCTTAAAATAGGAAGACAAAGGGACTGAGACTTGTTTCACATCGTTCATATCAAACCTCAAAAGTATCTTCTCAACATACTTCTGTTGTGACAACCAAAGCTTATCATTCCTCCTATCTTTGAATATCTCCATGCCCAAAATCTACCTTGTTGCTCCTAGATATTTCATATCTAACGTCCTAGCCATCTGAGCCTTTAACCTGTTGATCTGAGTTGTGGTTTTCATTTCTAAAATCATATCAACACACAATTTACTAAGATAATGAATATGTCATTATTTAATTTGTTAAAGTAGATACAATGATAATACTCACTCCTTGTATAATTTTGGCTTACCATGAAAGAGTCAAATTTCTTGTACCATTGTCTGGGCAACTGCCTTAGACCATACAATGATTTCTTGAGCCTGTAAACAAATTTTTTGCCGCAATTCTGAACGAACCCTTCAGGTTGTTCCATGTAGATCTCCTCATCCAAATCTCCATGTAATAAAGAAGTCTTAACATCTAGTTGCTCCAACTCCAAATCAAGTAAAGAAACCAATGCTAACACACTTCGAATTGAAACAATCTTAACAACTGGTGAAAAAATCTCATGAAAGTCAACACCTTTTTTCTGAGAATATCCTTTCGCAACAAGTCTTGCTTTGTACCTTTCCACCTTATAATCAACACCCTTCTTCAGCTTGTAGACCCACTTTCCACCTACAATTTTTCTGTCTCTTGGAAGTTCTACCAGGTCCCGTGTGGCATTCCTCTCTAATGCCTTCATTTCATCCTTCATTGCTACTTTCCATTTATCATTGTTAGAACCCTTCACAGCTTCCTGATAGCACAGAGGTTCATCATCATTAGTACTTAAAGAAACTGATGAAACAAAATCATCATAACTTCTTGGAGGATTTCTAACTCGCGTAGACCTCCTTAGTGAAGTTTGTGGTTCATCCACATTCTTTTGATTGTTATCATCAACCATGTCTTCTTCTATAGGAAACTCTTCATGAACATCTTCAAAAACTTGTTCATGTTCACTTTCATCTGTATTTGAACTCGTTTCAAACTGAATCTGTTGATACTTAGGTACTTCTTCTTGTTTCTTTTGAACATCTACATTTGATTTGATGAGAGATGATTCATCAAATATTACATCTCTTTTACTGGTGATCTTTTGGGTAGTAGGATCCCACAACTTGTACCCCTTAATACTATCACCATATCCAACAAAGATAAGCCTTTTTTATTTTGGATCTAGTTTAGAACGCTGATGTTTTGGAATTAGAGCATAGGCTTCACAAATAAAAACTTTAAGATTGTAATAATTACAAGGGTGACCTTTCCATACCTCTTCAAGAATTTTGCACTCTATTGTTGTTGATGGTGATCGATTCACCAGATAACAAGCTGTAGCTATTGCTTCTGCCCACAGTTCCTACTGCAAGTTGGCGTTACTTAGCATACTCCTTTCTCTCTCTAGAAGAGTCTTGTTCATGCATTCAACAACTTCATTTTGTTGAGGAGTATAGGCAGTGGTTTTATGCCTATCAATCCCAAACTCCTTGCAATAGTTCTCAAATTCCATTGATGTAAATTCACCACCATTATGATTTCTTAGACATTTAATGGACCTACCAATGCTCTTTTCTACTAAAGCTCTAAACTGCTTGAAAACTGTAAATACATCAGCCTTTCTCTTCAACATATAGATCCACACCTTCCTAGAGAAATCATCTATAAAGGTAAAAAAGTATGATGATCCTCCATACGAAATAGTAGGGGATGGTCCCCAAACATCAGAATGGATATAATCAAGGATTCCTTCACTGGTGTGTCTTCCAGTTTTAAATATCTGCCTATTATGTTTTCCATAAATACAGTGCTTGTAGAAATCTAACTTTAAAGACTTTAGACTAGGAAGTAACTTGCGATCAGATAATACCTTCAATCCTTCTTCGCTCATATGGCCCAACCGTTGACGCCACAATCGAACAAAAGCACTGTTGTTCTCAGATACTGCTGTCGCATGATCTGACTCAGTTCTTCCTTCTAACAAAAACAGGTTACCAACCTTCTTCGCTTTAATAACCAGTAGAATTCCTTTGTAGACTTTCATAACTACACCTTAAACAATACTCTTATATCCTTCAGTGTCTAAGAGTCACTCCTAAATAAATTAGGTTCTTCCTAAGCTTAGGTACATGTCTCACATCAGTTAGTATTTTAACAGTTCCATCAAACATCTTAATTTGAATGCTACCAATTCCCACAACTTTACACAAGATATCATTTCCCATGTAAACTATCCCATCATCTATAGACTGGTAAGTAACAAACCAATGTCTTAGAATACACATGTGATTTGAAGTGCCACCAGAATCTAATAACCACTGTTGGTCATGACGTGAACCAATACTAATTGATAAAACTTCATCAGTCATACCTGAACCTGCTGAACATGTTTTAGTTGTGTTTGCTTCCTTCATTTCTTTTGGGGGGTTGTCTTTGGAGGATTATTGTCACTTCCAACAATCCTTCTTCAGGTGTCCTGATTTGCCACAAAACCAACACTTAACCTTGCTTTTTTTTCCCTTCAACTTTGACTGACAGAAATCCCTCTGACCCTGTCCTCTTTCTTTAGGTTTGCCTCTGACCATCATCGCCTCAGATGTAGAGTTTTATCAATTGGTTTTCTTCCTTGTTTCCTCAAACAAAAATGCTCCAACAATAACATCAAACTCAATACTTTATGTTGTGACAAAACTAATAGAGGTAACAAAGTGATCCCATGACACGGGCAAAGAACAAATAATGTAATTGCCTTGTCTTTAGAATCGAATTTTACTCCCATGTTAGTCAACTAAACTAAGAGATTAATAAAAGTATTTAAATGATCAGCTATTTTATTACCTTCCTTCATGCACAAACTGTATAATTGTCTTTTCAGGAAGATCCTGTTCGTCAAGGATTTCGTCATATATAGGCTTTCCAGCTTTGTCCACAAACCAATTGTTAGCTTCTCCACAACAATGTTGAAAACATCATCGACCAAACATAGGCGTATGACACTCATTTTCTCGCATCGATCTCATCGAGTCTTCATCTGTTATGATCACGAGTTGTTTTTTCCCCCCAAAAGTGCCTTCACCACACCTTGTTGCATGAGCAAATCGTGCATCTTAACCTTCCAGATCTTGAAATTGTTCTTGCCATTGAACTTCTCAATTTCAAATTTCACGCTCTGAGTTCTTGCCACCTCTTCAATCGTTGCACCAATATTAAATGAGGAGTTGTATTTGTTTGTAATAGAAGTGGTGTCTCTCTTGTATGTGCCTAGTAATCTTAACGGGATAGCCCGTATGAACAAAGTAATTCAAATCGTTATGATTGACCTTGATTTGTTTCCTCTGCCCATCAAAATGGAAAAGAATGGAAGGACACTATTGATGGGAGACAAAACTATTCCTGTGATTTTTCCACCCACAAATCGTTCTCCAATCCATTGATATTCTAAAACTCGTCAAAGTCAATTGCGAACAAAGTTACAGAGCCTCCATTCTTTCATCTCATATTTAATTTACAGTACTATAGTAGATCATCCATGTGATGAATCAGTATAACATTGAAGAAGGCAGAGGTGGTGGTGGATGTCAAAAGTAATCGAGAAAGACCTGCGGTTCTCTGAAATTTGTACCCGGGGCGTAGGAGGTGGCAGACAGATTCAACAGTACACCCCTTATGATGACAACCCAACGCTGAAATCGAATCTGTAAGAAAATGTAAGTGTTCACTCAATCAACGCTCCCTCACTCCTTGACGCCCAGCGCTGACTTGAAAAACCGACGCTCCCTCACTCCTTGACGCCCAGCGCTGACTTTAAAAACCGACGCTCCCTCGAAAAATACCACTTGTTAACCAACAATGCATTATACCCAATAACGTACTCACCACCAAGAACACAAAATCAATTCATTTGCTCAGTAAAAACATCTGAATATTCATACAACCTTTCATATATCCAACAACAAGATGATACGAATCTCCTCGAGATAGTGTGGTTTACGATTGTTGCCAGCTCTCCATTAGCACGTGACTACGTCCTGGTCTTTCCCAGTTTTATGCGTAGAGATTCATCTCCTCCACAGTTTTGGCGCTACTCGATTTACAACGATTTGCGTAGAGATTCATCTCCTCCACAGTTTTGGCGCTACTCGATTTACAACGATTTGGAGTTGGAGATTTGGATCTGCTATATATTCACGATTTGTTGGTCTCACGAATCTCCAACCAACTCTCATACCATTTGTTAACCTGCAACAACCATTAAAAACTAATATGCAACAGATTAAAAGCATAATACAGATCAAACATCTTACACGAGGATTTACGTGGTTTACCCAAATGTTAGGCTACGTCCACCAAGCATGTATTAGTTCTCTTCTTATTCAAAGAATGAAGATTGCAACAAGCTCACTCATCCATCTCTCTCAGCCTCTACAAGCATACACAAATTAATAGAAATTTACACAAGAAACTAATTCAATTAATATTCTCCTATCCTTAATCTCATTTAGTTACAACCAATTCGAAATAATAGAATCTAAAAACACAAGCATACACAAATTAATAGAAATTTACACAAGAAACTAATTCAATTAATATTCTCCTATCCTTAGTCTCATTTAGTTACAACCAATTCGAAATAATAGAATCTAAAAACTATTCTTGGGAATTCGTTGTGACCAATATTCCAACAAATAATAATTTATGTGGATATTTAAATTCCAATCTCTTCATTTTATGGATTAATAAAATTTGGTTTTAATCTAATAAAATTTGGTTTTGCCCCATACAGGAAACATCACCCTCACAATAGAACAACAATTCCATTGTGATTAACTCTCTTAGAAAGAAGAAGGATGAATATGAATAAGATAGTACACACTTTCATTCAACTTTAAAAAGACCGCCCACACAACATCGAGTTGAGGGACAACATTAACAAGAACAGAAAATGGTTAATGCAAGAGAGTACATAAAAAAAATTCAATTAAGAGGGGAAACATAGAACAACAATCACCATGTGAAAAATCATCCCCCAATGACTCTAAATAATTGAAAAGTGAATGCAAGCAAGATGCACCTTTTTTCAAACCTAACAAGAAAGCAGTATTCTCATTCTATGTTTTCCCCATAGCCATAGAATAGCTCAGGACAAAAAAAAAAAAAATGCAATCCAACATAGTTTCCACACAACAATAACACCACTACTATCAACCATTCCAAATAGCATAGGAGTAAATGAAAGTAAAATCCTATACAACTTCCCACAAAGGTACAACACTAACACAAAAGAAGAAAATAATAGAGGGAAACTAAAACACGTTTTTCAACTTAGGAAATAAGGCAAGGAATATCACAAATTCTCTATAAACATTGCAGGGTAGGGGTTGTGTTGGTTTTTTCACTTGGGTGAGTAAAACAACAACACTTGCATGTCTATATAAGCCTGTTAGAAAAGACAAAAGTTTGTGAGTGGGTTAAGTAAGCCAAACTCATGTAAAAACAAAGAAATAAAACTACAACAACTAATAAATAAACATTAGAAAGCATGAGAAACTTAGAAGCATGAAAATCAAATAATGACCAACATAATGCTACCAATGGATCAATACATTAGTAGGCAAAAACACCATAGAAAAAAATAAGGACTTATGAGTCCACTCTTCCTCCTTGGGAGGGCTCTTGAGTTCTCTAATGGAGAGTTCTTCATACAATGGAAGAAATGACAAATGGTGAAGAACAACAATGCCTATTCCCTCAAGAGGTGAGTGAAATGGCCTATTGCAATGGTGTTTGAAGGCTTCCAAGAGAAAAGAGGATTCCCAAGGAATAATTCTTGCAACATAACAATACTATCAAGATCTTCGTTTCTTAGTGCACCTATGGCTCTTATTTATAACATTCATACATGGAAAAATGTAATTGGTTCATAGTGTGAGCAATGGGCCTTTTAGGGCACCCTATAGTCCTTGACAAACCTCCCATTCGAATTTATCTCATATATGAGGGTCAAACCATGTTGGGGGTTGGTCCATAAGTGGTTGAGGGGCCGACGGGATCCATAAATGCGTAGCTCATAGAAGTGCATGGATTTTCTCGTACATAGTTGCGCACTTGGCACATTGTGCATGTTGAGGGTTGTGTTGGACCGCACACACTACGCACTGTGCACGCACTTCCTTTTGTGAATCTGTGCATTTCAATTTTTTACCCTATTGTATAGTTTTTTGCCTTTTAAATGCATTTCAGTGTTGTAGGTGGACTAATTGTTGTTGGCATTGATATGTTTCTTTAACCATTTGCGTGCAATGTTGTAGATGATATTTTAGTGATAACAGTAGGTTTGGGGGGGGGTCTAACTAGGAAATATCCTACCATGTGCGTTCATATTGGGGGTTTGGATAAAGGAAAAAAAACTCAAAAAAATATTTCCCAATAGTAAGGGGGAAATGGAGTTTAACTATGTAACATGACAATATATGTATTAGGATTTTCTTTATTGCATTTTTGCTAGAAGTAAGACTAGGAGCATAGAAATGTCAGGGGATGTGATAATGTCAACGAGTGTTTGGAAGCAAACTCAGGAAATAGCTTGAGAGACATCCAAGATTAGGGTTATTTGATGATAGTATTGGGTGTTTTTTAGGGTCATTATTCAATTCTATTTCCTTTTCTTGGGGTTTCTATGTGGAACTAGGGGTGGGTTTGCTATTGAGATAGTGATTTAATTCGTGTCATATTTTGTTGAGTGATGTATTGACCCCTCATATTAGTGGATTAAACTCTTCCACTCTCTATATATGCATGTTGGGATTTTAATATAAATAATGATAGTTTAAGTTATGTTTGCAAATTCACCACAAGAACTTACAAATTGTGATTTTGTTAAAGTAATTTAATATATTTTGATTTTGATATGCGACTAAAATAAATATCATAAAGAAGGCTATAAAATTCTTGGCGGTTCATAACATAATCCATTGTTTCCTCTTTACAAACTTTTCCTCTATTACAAAGGTAGTCAGAGCATGTTGCAAAGTTCTAGCAGTGCTAGTAAATGAAATTTTATTTAATTAAGAAAAACCACCCATAGATATTTTCACGAGCTCTTTTCCAACTCAAAGTGGGGATTCCTTAAGAATAATATATGCTCCAAGGTCTACCTAGGAAAACTCACTAAGTGCACTCTCCAAGATGCATGCATGCAAATACAATAAAATAATCATCCTCAAGTAATTACTTCAGGAATAGAAAGATGGTAATCTCCACGCAAATCCATGTATAAATAGATCAATGGCTTAATTGGGTATTATGGATGCAATATTTGAACCAGTAGTGTCTTATCATCTTGGATATCACAATGCGTGTTGCATGGATTTAGTCCACGTGAGGTTCACAGGTCGAACTTGGGTGATGCAGAATGCTGAAATCTAAACAAAGAATTGAAAGTGGTAACGCAGGTCATTGTTATCTGGAGATATGTCCTTGAACTCGTCAAACATCTAGACGTATGTTCTCTGTTCTCATAACTTTCCAAATCCAACTTGTAAAAGATATAGAGTTATGTTCTCTGTTGTCGTACCTGTCAAACTCCTTGGAGTTGTAGGATGTGAAAGATATAGAGTTATGTTCTTTGTTGTCGTACCTGTCAAACTCCTTGGAGTTGTATGATAGTGGGCCTATTTTATTTTAAATATTGGATATCACTGTGGGTGCTGCTGGTGAAAATTATAATTAGTTATTTGTTATATATCACTGTGGCTGCGCGGTCCGGGGCATCAAAGAACTTGAGAAATTTTACCTTCTCGAGTTCACGGTGAATGCTACCTGTAACGACCAGAGCACGCGGCGGAACCTCAGCAGGTGTCGGCGCCCTGGCCTCATCTTTGTCCAATCGATTGATCAGCGCCTCGAACATGCGCTTGAAATATCTCATCATCCCCATGACATCGACAAATGTGATCTGCTCCTGTCCGAGAACCTACTCGCCTCACTGGGGGTTAGACCCCTCAGGCGTGGATGCTGCTAGAGGCATCACTCCTCCTCCCCTAGCACCCCGTCATCTACCTCCGCAGCATCCTCTAACCATGATTAACTGCACGCACACAATCAACTCGATCAACAATAGTATAATCAATCTAATCATGCCAGCGAAAGCCGTAACGAATCCCAAGTCGTGGGTCGAACCTCGCTCTGATACCATATGTAAGAACTCTCCTTGTTACGACAACAACTCTGAAAACAGATGCAATTTTTTCTTTTTGTTTAAGGTGTGTGCGTGCGTGTAGAAGTAACCAACACACTTGACTCATGTCGCCACTCGACAACCAACAAGACGCAACCCGATGTTCAGCACAAGAAGACTGAAGGCACACAATGAGTAACTGCAATAATATACGACCATAGGCATAAGGCGCACAACACAAACATTAAGACATACTGGGGTGCACAGTAAGAACACAGAGGGAAGAATCCAGGGTGTTAGGGTTACTATTTCTGCACAGGAAAGCAGGGCGTTTAGTCCTATGTCTTCTCGAAAAAAGATTAGAAAGGCTCCTGGTCGACTGCTGAGGCAGAAACTAGTAACCCTACCTAGAACAAGATGCAAGCAAGACAAACACAACAAGACGACATCGACATATCACAGTGACAACAAGCAATAACGCCCCTAGACATAAGGCGTACAACTAGCAACTGTAAGCAGAAACGACACGAGGTGTTAAGCACAACACAATCACAGATGGATGAATCCAACGGTAGACTTTACTATTTCTGCACAGAAAAGCAGGGCTTTTAGTCTTATGTCTTCTCGAAAGAAGATTAGACAGGCTTCTGGCCGACTGCTTAGGCAGAAACTAGTAACCTCCATCAGGTGTGTCACAAGATTGGAAACCCTGCCTTTAAAGGGCCCGAGACTCTTGATACGACATTGGATTCTATACACGGAAATTAACGCACAGACTTATACATTGAGGCTACCTGGGGAGTCTACCTGCTGCTTGACCAACAATCCCGACACACGGAAAGCTAACAACCAAGCCCAAATTTATCCACAAGGAACAACACCCTCAACAATCTCAGAAATTCTATTGTACTTAAATCAAGGTTATTACACTGCGAAAGTTTATTAATAGTGATGAATGTTGCAAAACACTGCCCAGAATATTAAACACCTTCCTTTTATATCACCTATCCAAACCATGATTTTACAACCTCATTACCTTTTGTATGCTACAACCACAACCTTACAATAACCTTACAAGATAAAAACATTTCATTAAACATGAGTAGCTCACAATTTGATGACCCTATGATCCCAAATGTTCAAAAAATGCAATAAAATGGCATCGTTTATAAGTAACATCATAATTGGAAGTAACAATATAACTCATATGTAACAATAACATCAGATTTAAAGGTAACAACACCTTGAAAATTACAATATAACCCCGTATTAAAATAACATCATATTTAAAGGTATCATCCCATTGAAAATTACAATATAACCCCATCGTAAAATAACATCATATTTAAAGGTGTCATCATATTAAAACTATAATATAACCCCATATTAAAATAACATCATATTTAAAGGTGTCATCATATTAAACATTATAATATAACCCCATATTAAATAACATTATATTTAAAGGTACTTCACATTGAAAATTTCAATGTAACCTCCTATTTCAAAAATGGAAATATATCCAACTAACCCTATTTTCAATGACACTTTTTAAGAATATTCAGAAATGATAAGCACAACAATGTTAAAGAAAACAATAAATAAAAATCACCATAAATAACATGTCATTAAAGAGACGGGCTTCTCATTATAGTCATTGGTAACAAAATAGTCGATGAGTTATCAGGATAAACTAAAATCAAGGAAAGCCTTTTCAACACGGATAGTAAGGTATCAAGGAAAGCCTTTATTGTTTGACAATGTTAATACACTTATATTACGCACCAGAGGCTACTGGATTGTCCAATTGGCATGCGCCATTGGTCTCCTTATCCTTAACCTCGACTTAGACTCGCAGCTACCGTTTAAGGGCCAAAGGAGGCGATAGCATGTGTTTAAGGTCGGGACCCGCGCAGTTTAGAAGGCGCCAAAACAGGTAATAAAGAATAATAAAATGCAGACCCAAAAACACAAGGTAATAATACCAGATCTGGAGGAGAGACACAGGTCATTAAACATTTAATATTAAATACAACATTCCTTATTCGACTACTGCATTTAAATACAGAATGAGGACGGGCATTCCATAGCGAGAGATTTTAGAATTTGGTTTACCAATATTACTAGCATAGAATTAATATCCACAGGCATTTAACGTTCCAATATGGCAAGCATTTAAGTTAGGGCTATTTTCTCGCTCTGCAAGCTCAGAAAATCCGAATCCCCTGCGGGTGAGGTGCCGGAGCACTGGCACTGTGATTTCTCAGCAGAGGAAAGTCGCTACCGTCTCAGAGGGAGGGCACAGCCGGCCATGCCAAAGGCATGAATCCTAAGGTTGGCAGGAGCATGGTTTCTAACGGCTGACTCCAGAAATTAGCACTACACGCAGAGGTGCGTAACCAACATAACAGGGATTGGAGAGGGGTGGAAGCGCAGGGGTAATCTTCCCCAACGCACAGAGAACACACCGCTTGCAGAGACGAAGAGCACGATCCGTGTGGGTACACACCATACCACAAGAAGGGAATGGAATGGCGGGTTTGCAGGCCAGAAATATGTAAGGAAAAACAATCAGACAACAACTCGACGCCGAAGGTTCAGCTGGGTGAAATCGGATTCGAGAACGTTTGCAGGAACTCCAGCAGAATTGTGGAGGATCAATGCCACAAAATGCCAGAATGTCTATTCTCAAGCGTACCAGAGAAAAAGAACACCCAAGCTTCATGGATTTCGATCGCCATTGAGTTAGGAAGCGTAAAACCGCAATGGGACAATAATGTAAAAAGAAAAATTCGTCATTGGAAAATAACAATACCAATGTCCTTGGAACATAAGGCATACCCGATCGCAAATTCTTGGAAACTTACAAGTTATAAAAAACTCGATCATGAAAGACCCGAGTTCAATCCCTTGGTAATTTATAAATTAAAAAATTTCATTCATGACGGGAAATATAAAAACACCAGCGAACATAATACTGTTGACAATCCCCAGCGTAAATTTTCCAAGGCAACAATGAGACAGCCACGGTACCAGCACGAATTGGCAGAGGGATAAGTTCAACCACCAGCTAACAAGGAAAATCAACAACCGATAACAAAATACAGGAAAGCCAAACAAACTCCAGAAATGCCCAACGAAATCCAACACCACCAAAACAAATTCATCCACGGCTCGAAGGATAAATAAATAATAAAAAAAAAACCGAACTCTCATACAGACGAAGCCAGATCTAAACACCATATCAACGGGTCTTAGAACAAAAATTGCCCAACCCAAGTGCCAGAACCAACATTACAGAACCTATTACCCAACAAAAGTTTACCAGAAACAATATCACTCTAGCATACAAAGACGAATCACAATAGCTGAAGCAACATCTTTACAATAATACATCCTAAACGCCGAAGAAAATAACTAGGCAATCTACTCTACTAAACACATGAGCGTACTGTTTCCTTACGCCCACCTCGATGACGTCCACGCGCTCCGGGCCGCTCCCGCACCGTGCCGCTCCTGCTCACCGACTGTAGCGACCTCACCGGTACCTCCTAGCCAATCGCTAGGGGTACTCTACTTCCCCCTTTGCCCCCCGAGCCGCAAAGGAGCCACACAATATCCAGAGATAAGACTAGCATCTTAGCTCGCCTCCAAGGCGGAGCTACCACTCCAATACCGCTGAGATAAACCCAACTCCTCACAAGCAATCCGGCAGCGTAACGTTACGCTAACTGTTCATCCATTCTTCCTCCATTTCCCCTTCTTTCATAGAAGTTTGAGACCCACCTACTTTCCCTAAATCATTATTAATTTAATTTTTAATGACAGTCCTCTAAAATTTCTCTGCCGTCCAAGTGTCACTCATCCCCACGGTTCTCCAAAAATTAATTTCTTTTTAATAATTAAAAGACTCAATTCCCTCACCCCCCCAAAAATCTTTCCTTAAATTACTCCTAAGGTTCCTAGATCCCGTCTCATGCTTTTAATAACTTTCCTAAAATGAAGTTGTTGATTTTTAGTAACTCCTTGAATGTTGATTCCTTTTAGCTTTTTACCCTAGGTCCCCTACTTTCCATTATTAAGTTTCCTTTATTACAAGTTTCCTATTTCTATTATTTATTTCTCTCTCTTTTTATTTTTATTTTTTATTTTATTTTATTTTATTTTTATTTTTAAAACCCAAAAAGATAAATGCACCCATTAAACCTTTCATTGTATTTCTAAAATCCTAACTTTTATACTCCCACACTTTAATTAATTTTATTTATTCTTTATCATTT
>SNQJ01S0036640.1:27889-44108 GCA_010110895.2 Picea sitchensis
TTCTTCTGTTACACGACGTGCCCTTCAGGATGCACCACGTGCTCCAAGGGTGCCACTCGCCAACTTGTGTTTCTTTAGCGTGACGTGCCCTTCAGGATGCACCACGTGCTCCAAGGGTGCCACTCGCCGACTTGACGGATTGGTAGACATCTATAATCCCTGGAGTCAACACTCCGCCAGGTGAACTTGTGCGAGACTAAGGGCTCTAAGGAATAAGGCCCCCGCCTTATTGCGCGCCCCTTAGAATCATCGCGAGCGACTGTCGCAGTCTGCCCTCACGGCATCGTGGATCCTTTCGAACTAGGTAATTGTTAACCTACAGTTCAAGCCACGGCGGGAGTTCTAGTAGGATGTAGCAGGGCTGCTGTCCACACCTCTCCCTCAACCTCTCTGGAAATCATGTGTGGCCCCTTTACTCCATATGTGAGTCTGGTCGGCAACCTATCGTTAGCCTGCATCATCAACCATCATGTCAGAACATGTCAACAACATATCATCAAATCAATAAATATCATGGTAACTAAATCTACTCAATATCACACTCCCTGACTCAATTCAGAGTCCAAGGGTTTCGTCGATGCCTCTGCATCCTCCAGGTCAAAAACCCTGCACACTCAAATAAACTGATTCAATAGCACCTGTATACAACAGTAGTAAAACATCATGTCATCAATCGTAACGCATCATCATCAAGGATAAGTGGTTTATCATCATAAAAATCCAGATCACTTGCGAGCAAGTGTCCTCAAATAATAGGTTTTCTCAGTGCGCCAGAGCGGGATGTTATAGATGCCCCTACCCCTTATATCAATAGATTAATATCTCCCACTCTATATCTATGCATGTTGGAATTTTCCTTATTTTGTTTGAGGTTAGAGTCAAAGAGGGTAACAATGTATAGCTAATGACTAGTTTATGATGCAGGAACATTTTGTCTCCAAAACAACCTTGTTTGACTAGACCTAGGGGGTCTTTGAATTACTAAGGGAGTGGGTTCCCTAAGTTTAAATTATTGTAATTTTTATGTTTTATTTGAATATAGAAGAATTACATGGGATAGAAGTTGTTGAGTTGAGATTGATTAATATGTAATCGAATCTGACTTGTATGAATTTCTCGAGAATTTGTAATATTTAGATAGATCTTAGAGTGAAGTATAGATCTCTTAAGGATTTTTTGTATCTAAAGGATCCCAAGATTTATTAAGTGATGGTTTTTAGCATCTGAACCAAATTCTGGTACCAACATTCTTTGTAATTAAATTTGTAAGCCTACGGGAAATAAAAGGGTGTATATGCAGAGACATTGAATAGAAAGAGTTTGAGTGAAGGCCAAGAGTGGACAAAGGTCAAGTAAAGGCCAATTGAAAGTAAATTAGGATAGAAGGATAATATCCTTGTATAAACTTATGTACAAAAATTTATAAATATAATTCTTTGTGTTTGAGGGATCACTATCCCACTCTTGAAATTGAATATCCCTTCCATTGTGTGAGTTTTCTTATGTTGAGTAATTACAATTCATATCAGACTCTTCAGAATTGTGTTTCGAGGTTTCGAGGTAAAGTTGTATAAGAAACCCTCAATTCAAAGAAGGAAGGATCGAAGAATCTGATTAAGGATTGACTGGGTCGAGTTGACAACAAATTCGAGTGGAATCGAGGATAAATAGAGTTAGAATCCAACTCTGTGCGCAAGCGAGTCAAAGGTTGAGTAAAAAACCTTCAAAGAATAGAGTTGAATATTTTTGCAGGTGTCAATGAACAATGATTGTTGGATCGAGACGAGGGAGTTATCGTTATTGTCGATTTATGGGACCAAGATTTCATTCGTGAGTTTAAGTTTGGACGACCATGATTATAATCATAGAGAAGAGAAGATCCAATCATGATCATTGATCACTGGAAGGATCAACGACTGAGATCAATAGTCTTTCAGAATGACTTAAGTTCCAAAACCCATAGGTGATCGTGACCGTTAATAGTCCATATCAATGAAGGTCAGCATTTATCTTGGCTTCAAAGTTCGATATGATTTGTTTAGAGACCTTCAGAGTGTATGTATCGGAGTGCATAAATGGAGAAGTACTTTGATAACAACAGTCTGATAGACGACTGATATTGATTGAGAAACATAGATCAACAGTGAAGGGAAATGGTCTGACCAATGATGAAGACTAATTCAGAGTGAAATGGATTGATAGATATGGAGAAGACACATGGCAATGTCTGTCACAATTGAATGATTCATACTTGTTAAACAATGGTTGAGATTGGTGGAAGGGAGATTCCGAAAAATGGTCCAAATATGTTAATAGTAATCTAGATCGATGCTATGAAAGTGACGCATGGAGACAAATTATTAGTTGTCAGAGTGGGAAGATTGGAGTACCTAGATGGAGGAATACTCTGAAAGATATAGCCCAACTGATGATCGATATCTATTTGAAGTGGAATAGATTGGAGGCACTGGGAAAGACACGTGACAGCAACAAAAGCACATGACAATTCAAATCAACAACTATGAAGGGATACATGGCCATTTGATCCACAAATGAGAATGTGACA
This sequence comes from Picea sitchensis, assembly GCA_010110895.2. Lineage (NCBI taxonomy): Eukaryota > Viridiplantae > Streptophyta > Pinopsida > Pinales > Pinaceae > Picea > Picea sitchensis. Next base: position 30,456 of record SNQJ01S0036640.1, read on the forward strand.
CGTGGTAGACACGTGTAATTCATGTGATGAAGGTTTGGTGCAGTGAAAGTGAAAGTTAAAGAGTTGTGACCGTGGATCTTGGACGATTGACGATTGATATTGTTCGGATGTTCAGAGTCTAAAAGGATTAGTGCATGCATTCAGAGTGGTGAAATCCATTACAGTATGACTTCAGAGTGTTATGACCATTAGGAGTCTGAAAAGGGAAGTCTGAGACTGAGATCCGACCATTGGATTGGATCACGATTAACTCACAACCATTTTTTTAGAAGGTGATCCATATCATAGTGAGATAATATCTAGACCTTTCAATTTAATCTTGATCGACGATCGGGAATTAATCTGATAGCACTTGGTCATAGCTTTAGGTATTATGAAGATAAGCACTCGTACTAAGGAGGTGATAGTGTAAATGTTGGCATTAAATTTTGGCACACAGTTATATCAATAATCATTTGGCCGAAACACTAAAATCTAATGGAAACCATCAAAACTAAATGATTTCCAAGGTTTTCAGCCCAAAAAACCTTCTTTCGGTCGAAAGTGTGTTGAGAGAATTCCATCGGTCAGAAAAGATGAAAAGACACGATGTATCGTTTCATTTCGCATCAAATCATATAAATACTCTTTTGGCTGAACACATTTAACACAATTCATTGGATGGACGGACATATATGAGCTCAGGGATAGAGATTTCAAAGCATTTCTATTACTGATTGCAGTTGTATTCTTTTCTTTCTTTATTTCTTCCCTCTGTTCCATAGGCTTAATCGGAGGATCGATATCGATACATGATGGTCTTCTAGAGCACCTAAAAAAAGTTTTGAATCATCTTTTTGGTGTTTGTTGAATAAGGTAATTGATGTTTATTCAAGTTTTTATTGGAATAACAATTTATATGTTGAAATATAAATGTTGAGCATTTTTTCAAGGTGAAGTCTTTGTTGAACATATCTTTTACACATAACTATAAAAGTCATGGGAAACAAAATTTTGCACAAGAGAAAATTCGATCGCACTCGAGATGATACTCGCCAAAACAAACAAAGGAAAGAACACTATTGGACAAATAAACGAGAACGTGCAAATATTGAAGAAATAAATGATGATAATTTCAATGGAGATTTTACACAAGAAGAAGTTCAACCAGGTATGCATGCACATATGATGATTGAGCACATGATACACATTGGGACTGTATTCAGAAAGTACAGAATTCAAAGTATAGAATTCAAATTTAAAATATTGCAAATAATATAATTGATTGTAATTACAATTTGATGTTTTTCAAAAAACATAAATAAATTTGTCTCATAATGTCAAAGAAGACGTTGAAACCGAAATTGAAGAAGAAGGTGTTGAAACCAAAATTGAATCAGAAGACGTTGAAACCGAAATTGAAGTAGAAGACGAATCGCCTATAGGTATGTACATAAATTTAGATAATACAAGATGAACACTCAAGTATATATAGTTTAGTGAATTTGTGTTCAGGTTATTTTTTTTAATATAAACTTTAAATTGAAATATGTAGGAGAATCTATCAATATTGATGATGAAATATTAGAAAATGTTGATACTGACAAATTTGGGAAGAAAAAAACTAACCATTATATAAGATATCGAACTAAGAATATGTATAATACTTTTTTCAAAGATGAATCAGTAACAGTACAAGCTCAAATTTTACTCTGTCTAATGAAGTCAAGAAAGTTAAAAGAAGCTACATCATTATTGGGTATTCAAAATTCGACAAATGATACAAAGGCGAAACAAAATGTCTTTAACAATATAACTAGTGTATTAAAAGATTTTGGAAAATATCGAAAAGAACATGTCTGTGTTGCACGTAGAGTGATACAAACAACAGTTGTTTCATCTAGCAATATAAAAGATCGTTGTACAAGACACATGGAAACAACGATGGGAACGTCAAGAAAAACATTGCACAAACATAGAAAATTTTGATTGCAAATAGATGCAAATGATGAAATCGCTTGTTGAACAGTGATTTTTAGACAACCCTACAAATATAGACTCACAGAAAATGTTAAAGAATTGGCCCGTAATTGTTGGTTGGAAGAATCTCTAGTGTTTCACCACATACAAGGGATGTGTTGTGATGAATAATAGCACGAAAACAATATGAAGAAAATCCAAAACATAGATTGCCAATGAAACAAATAGAATTGTTCAATAAGTTCAAAGAAGAGCACACATAATTTAAAATTTCCATCAATACATTTGTGCAACAAAAACCATGGTTTGTTAGACCCATCACTGTTCATGACACTTGTTGTTGTCATTATCATGTGGAATTTGAGTTGTATTGCAACACTTTTTTGGATTTTGGTAAAACTATATGGCCAGGTTCACCTCCTCCTCCTTCCACATTCAGTGTTTTTATATCTGAAATTCTATGTAAAAGAGAAGATGATGATGTATTTTACAAAAACAAATGTGTTGGTGGAAATAAATGTGAACATTGTGGGAATCTAAGTTTGTTTCATTCAGAGTATCATATTAATATGAATGATCAATCATTTTCTAATATAAGAGTCAATTGGAAGAGATATGAATATATCAACAACACGGCTCAACATTCTTCAAATGTTATTTCCAAAAGGATTGATTTGAAGGTAGATCAAATCTGTGTGATAGATTTTTTGAAGAAGTTTGAGGAAGAAATTTATAAATACACCAAGCATTCACATAGAACTCAATGGCAAGATCTACAATTCAAATAATCACGTGAAGTGTTTCCACAGGGGAAAATTTTGTCTGTAGTTGATTTTGCAGAGAATTACACATTCACTGCACAAAAATAAATACAGAGTGAATATTATCATTCTGATCAAGTCACGATATTTGTCCACGTTCTATATAGACATGCTCAACAAAGTCTTGATAACATAGAAAGAACCAACGACAATCGACATATTATTAAAGAATATCACTTTTATATAAGTGATGATCGAGCACACAACACACATTATGTACAACATTGTTTTGATAAATTTTATTATTCATTGAAAGAACCCGAAATCAGATTCGATCAAAATTGGATATGGTCAGATGGGTGTGCAGGTTAGCTTAAATCTTCATGATCATGCTATTGGTTATGTCTTCTTCATAAAAAATTAAACAGTACACATTGTTGGAATTTTTTTTAGACTGGTCATGGAAAAGGAGAGCATGACGGTGCAGGGGCATGTATAAAACGAGCACTTCGAAGGTATCAAATGAACCCTATTGTCGATCGATTTGAATCCACTAAAGAAGTTGTTGACTGGTGGAAAATGGTGCTAAGCCATGAATATAATATGTCAAGGGATGTGCGCAGGTGTGTCTATATATAAATGTTACACATGTACATAAGGTATTTTTATTTGAACGTGTTTAATTTTATATTCAAACTTCAATCATTTTCTTGAGAGATTTCAAGTTAACAAGTTCTTGTCTTGTGCATATTTTTTTGGTATGTTGGAATCCAAGATGTAAATAGATCAATATCATACGATACCGGTACAATACGTGGGACACGGAAAATACATTCAGTTAAAACAAAGCATTTTCAAAATGTGTTTGCATTTGATAGAAGAAATGAGTCTTGTTTTTGTTCAGTTTGCATAGAGAACACATAATCCATAGATATTTGCGAAAACAAGAATGCAAGATATGTTAAAGCTTGGAGACATATCGAACTTAATGTAAAAGGGAAAATGCCACTTGCAAGCTCAAAGGATATGTAATCAAATGAAACTATAGTGTCAGTTGATGGCGATAGAGTTTATGAGCTTGTACTTGTGTGATAATCTAACACGAAGTATTTGTTGTCCAATATATCCAATTATTTGCAGGAGATGTTTTTTCTATGGTTGCACCTGTAGACAACACTGAAAACGTGAAATATTATTTGATGCGATGCAGAGAACAAAATATGAGGCTATTAGAAGATTTTGATGATAACAGTTTTATATCTGAAAGATGATCAATTGTATTGAAAGGATATTTTTTTCAAGAAACTCATCAAACCGATACTCATGTTCACTTTCAATACTACCAGTCACATGTCACAAGTTGTCAATATACTCATTTGGTATGTGCAACGCGCATAAAGTTAATAGAAGTTCAATAAAAAAAAAATTAGAAAATGGAAAATGTCCAAAGTCGATCATGAACGAATAATTGAAGATGGAATACCATTATGATGTTTTTAAACAAGTGACACATGTACATTCCAGAATTTTTTATTTTTCATTACAAGTACATTTCAAAATTTGAGGACTTGTTTTGACTATTTTCAACCATATTTTCAAATAGGATATTTATAAAAATGGTATGTATAAAAAGCTCAAAATCATTCTTAAAAAACACAGATAACATATGGTTCAACCATATTTTATTTGTGTTTTTCAACCATTACACCAATCAAAATTATTTTATGAGCATTACACCAATCAAATTGAGTTGTATACCTCTTGTATTGTGAGCATTTTATTTTAAACTAAAAAATTGTTAAACTCCATTTCTATTGAACATATTTTTTTCAATAGTATTTTTCTTCCATTTTATTTTAATAATATTGCATTAATTTTAAAAAAAGTTAAACATATTTTATATTTTCTATTGTAATAATATCTTGTTTCAAATTTTAACTTGTTTCAATTTTTATTTTATTTTACATAAATTAGAGTTGAATTGAACATCTCTTTTATTTTGAATATTTTTTTTAATTATTCTTCTCAAAATTAAAGAAAAGTTTAAAACATCTCTTTCGTTTTGAAATTTTATTTTATTAAGGGTATATGAACTTTGAGATGAATATCTTTTCTAGCTTTGACATTTTTTTAATGACTACCTGATAAAATTAAAGAATAGTTGATCATCTCTTCCATTTTAAGGTTTTATTTTATTGTCACATCATTTTGAGTATTTTATTTTATCATTATCACACAAACAAAAAACGAGTTGAACATATCTTTTATCTCAAGATTTTTTTTTTCTGACGCAAACGGGTATGGATTATATTAAAAGATGTGGCAAAGCCACAGGTTCAGTTACAAAATGGCCCCAGGTGTCTTCGAGCCTACATTCCTGAAACAATCTACATTGAAACTATACTTATGAACTGAATTAGCTACCTTACTGCCTAGCATGCTACTTATTTAGAGCCTCGGCTGAAACAGATTGCCAGAGTGCTTATACAGCCTGCTTACAAAGACTTTTACAACAAGAGATTACTTCTTTTCCTCCTGGCTCCAGTTGTTGTTCAGTTGGGCCATCTTAGCCTCCATTTGTTCCATCCTCTCATCAAATTCTTGTTGTGGGTTCTTCAGCTCTTTGTGGAGCTTGTCCAGCTCCTCAGCAAACCCAATTTTGGTCATTGTGATGTCAGATTCTAGCTGTTCCAGTCTGCGTCCAGCCTCCACGTCCAAATTTTCTAAAAAGTCTAACTGGTGTTGTAGAAGTTGCTGCAGGTTTGCAAGTGCTTTGTCCATCTCCTTCAGGCGTTCCTCTGTGCTCAAATTCCCTTTTGATGAAGACGCCATCTCCCTTCGAGCTCTCACCACGCGCGTCCTTCTTCTCTTGCTTTGATGCTTCACCCTCTCTGGATTCCTAAACTTCTTACAGACCTTTGCTTGAGCTAGAATGAGAGGGGGCCTAGCTTCCTTTATTTCTCTCGCGCTCATTCCCATTATTGTCTTTGGATTCTGGCCATGATCGCGCGGATCTTGTGTCTCCACCAGATCTGGGGTCCCATTCCTCTTTGTACTTGCCTTGGTCTTCTGTCCAATCCACACTTCTGCTCCTTCCTGCCTGGGCGATTCGCCCGAATCCTTTGTTTATGCACGGTCAATCCTTTGGAAGAGTGCCCGTGAGCTGCGATGGGTCATGGGATTTCCACATTTTCAATGGTGCCATTGATTGACAGCACTCCAACATCCAATAGAACGCCTTTGTTGGCTTCTTTATCAGCAATTCGATTTAAATCCCTTAAAACGTGATAGAATTGATAGGTGTTCATATTCCTTAGTAGGAGGTGGATTTTATCAAGAAGGTTATTGAGCTTGATGCTTTTAGTTGTGGAGCGCTTGATCATCGCCTGTATGATTATTCTGGAGTCACCTATAATTGCCAAATCCTGTATTCTTAGTTTGACTGCCAGTTGCAAACCTTGCCAGAGAGCCAAGGCTTCATCTCTGTTGTTGGGATCTATACCGAGTCCAAGGGCATAATGCGTTTCTTTGTCTTGTATAGGATCTTCTATGATGCCCCCTCCCCCAGCCTGGCCTGGGTTCCCTTTCGAGGCCCCATCAAAGTAGAGGATGGGCGTTTTGATTTTGCTTTTCCATTTGGCAAATTCCTTTTCATTTTCCCTGATCTCCCAGTTTTCATGCATTGGGTGACTTCCTTGTTGGCTTCCTATCCCTGGGATGTTGAACTGGGCTATCCAATTCTCCTGTTCTTCGTCCAAATTATGTAGATTTAATGTGGGACAGAGGTGAGCAGCAGATTCCCCCAGCAGTGCTTGAATTTTAATGGCAATTATGTCTTCACTTAGTTGGCTATCTCTGAAAATTCTATGATTTCTCTCTAACCAGAGATTCCATAGTAAAAACTTTGGAAGTATTCCCCATATCCAGTGAGCTTGGTTTCTTTTCTTATTGGCAAAGGGGAATAGGAATTCCCATTGGAGGAGCAGGATTATTACATCCGGAGGGAAGTTTGCGACTATTTGGAGGCCTGTTACCTTCATCCAGACTTCTTTTGCGTAGCTGTAGTTTAGGAGAGTGTGGTCAATTGTTTCTTCTTCGTGGAGGCATAGAGGGCACCTGAAGGGTCCTTCCCAGCCCCTTCTTCGAATATTATCCCCCATTGGGATACTTGTGTGTGCCAAGGTCTAGCTGAAATGGTCAATTTTTGGTAGGGATCGATATTTCCAGACTGATTTCCATCTTGCTGGATTTGGCATTGCAGTGGGAATTGAGTTGAAAAGTTGGTAACCCTCTGTTGTGGTGTAAGTCTTGGCATTCCTGCCCCAGCCACGATCATCCGTACCTGTCTTTTCTAGAGGGGATTTCCCTTGGAGACACTTCTTGAGAGCATCCCATTGATTATCTAGAACAGCTGGTCTATTTGGGACTGCCCACCCTTGCCAGGGGTGAGGCCTTTCATCTCCCCAAACTGAAATGTATGAGAGTGTTGAGATGTTTTGGCTGTCCATCCATATTTTGAGTCCTTGTAGGTTCTAGTGCTGATCTAATGGAGGGTCACCCATTATTTATTCTGTCCAAATTCTTATTTTCCTTCCATTTCTCGGCACCAAAGTTAGGTGAGGGGTGAACAGAGGGAGTACTTTTTTGCATAGCACGAAGATGGGAGAGATTTTCACCTCCTTACCTGGGAGTTCTAAACTTCTGTCCCGAGACACTCGAAAGTATTTCCTCCACAGTGCTCGTTTACTCCAAGTGGTTTTTCCAATGATCAATTTCCATAGAAGCTTTGCCCCTAAAGCCAGATTTTGAGTCCTTGTATTTTTAAAATTAAGACCTCCTTCATGTAGGATTTTGTGGTTTTTTCCCAACTAACCAGGTGCATCTTCTTCTTTTCCTGCCTGCCTCCTTCCCACAAGAATCGCCTCTGAAATTCCTCAAGTTTTTGGATAACTGTAGCTTGAGCTAATAAGAGCGAGCATTGAAAGATGGGGAGGCTAGCCACTACAGCCTTTATCAGGACTATCTTTCCTGCTAAGTTCAGCCAGTTGGCCCCCCAAAAGGTGATTTTATTCTTAAGTTTTTCTACGATATGGCTCCAGTGGGAAACTCTTGGGGTATATTTAAAGATTGGGACTCCCAGGTACTTGAAGGCCTCCCATTTTGTGTGCCCCTCCATCCCTAGAACTCTTGTAATTCTTAGCATTTCATTTGGGGTGATGTTCCACCCATAAATGCTACCTTTGGACTGATTTATCTCGCTGCCGGAGACTGTTGCATAGGCGTCCAGTTATTCCTTGAATTTTTTTTCTATCATTGGGCTTGCTCCACCTAGCAGAAGTGTATCATCCGCAAATTATGCATGGTTGATATCTTTCACCCCTTGTGTTATTTTTAGACCATGAAGATCTTTATTAAATTGGGAGTGTTCCAATTGGTAGCTTAGAACTGAAGCTTGAAGGGCATAAAGCAAAGGTGGTAGTGGGCAGCCTTGCCTTAGGCCCCTGGAGGCTTTGAAGAAGGCAGTTACCTTCCCATTTACCAGGGGGGCTATCCAAGGGGATCCTATGCAGGCTTTTATCCAATTTATAAATTGTAAATCAAACCCAAACTTCCTCATAACTTCAAATAGAAATTTGTGTCTGACTCTATCAAAAGCATTAGCGAGATCTAGCTTAATGACCATACCTTTTTCTTTCCTTAGAATGTTGGAGTGGGTCGCTTCTTGAACCAGGATTATGTTGTCGGGGATATGTCTTCCTTGAACAAAGCCTCCTTGATTTTCAGGAACTATGAGGGGGAGAGCTTCCTTGAGACGGTTGGATATTACTTTGTCTAGAATTTTATAGCTTGTGTTACATAAAGAGATTGGTTTGAACCTGTTGAAAGAGGTCGCTCCTTTTTCTTTCGGGATGAGTGCCAGAAAAGAGGAGTTAGTGCTGCCTCCCAACTTGTTGGCTTGTTGTGACTTCTGGATCATTTTGGTTAGGTCCTTTTTTATGATTTCCCAGCACTTTTGATAGAATCTGGCAGTGAACCCATCCGGTCCCGGAGATTTGTCTGGGTTCGTATGATCAAGGGCCTCCTTTATTTCTTGCTGCGATACCTCTCTAGTCAGCTTGTTGTTAATGTCTTCATTTATTAGCTTTAGAATGAGTGTGAGTGGGTAGCCTTGCTGGTCCAAATCCGTATCCTTTGGGTCTGTGTAAATCTTCTCAAAAGTTTCATAAGATGCTTGTTTAATGCCTTCTGGATCTGCAATTGTTTTCCCCTGAACTTGAACTTCCATCACTGCCTTGTAATGTTTCCTTCCTTCTGCTTGTTTGTGAAAGTAGGTTGTGTTGCGGTCTCCTTCTTTCAACCATAAGCTTCTCGACTTCTGCCGCCAATAGTTTTCCTCCATTCTACAGGCTTAATGCCATTGCCTTTGCAGGCTGTCCTCCTTTTGCAAGACTTCCAGGGTGATCTCCTTCTGTTCCATTGTTAGCTGATGGGCTTCAAGTTGGCTTTGGGCTGCTAGGCGCGATGCTATAGCAATCGTTTGGCTCTTGGCCCATGACTTCAAAGCATATTTCAACCTTTTAATTTTTTCCTCCCACACATAGGATGTTGAACCTTGGACTGTGGTGGCCCATACTTTTGCTACTAGCGCTGTGAATCCTTGATCATTTATCCAGTTTGGGCTGAATCGAAAGGGGATGGGCCCCTTGACTTGATCTTTTTTTATTTCTAACCGAATCGGTTTGTAATCATAAACACTATGGGCCAAAATTTCAGCCTTTGCTTCAAGTCCTAGCAACAGAAAGGAGCTTTGAACAAGGAATCTGTCAAATCTGGCAGCAATATGCCCAAGACCAATTCTCTTATTGGTCCACGTGTAACGACCTTTGACTAGTTTAATATCAAGAAGGTCCCATGCGGAGGCTAAGTCCTCTACCCATTCTCTAGCCGGATCTCTCACTATCGAGCCGCCCCTCTTCTCGTCCTGGGCTAGAGTTACATTTATATCTCCACCCAAGATGATATTGGTGAGATTGTTTTGTTGTAGGTAGACCTGCAGGGATTCCCAACAATGTTTTTTTTCCCCCAAAAGTTGTGGTGCATAAATATTAAAGATGCTTACCTGACAGCCTGTATCTTTGTGGAGAATTCTGGTGTGAATCCAATGCATGCAAATGTCAAAGATGAGTAGGTCTATTTTGGAGGCGTCCCACATTGTACATAGCCCTCCTGAGGCACCCCTTGCATTTCCGGCATCTCCGAGACTTCCTTTCCAAACTTTCGATAGGGTTTTGAGCACATCTTGCTGGCTCATTTTAGTCTCCTGGAGCAGTAGGATATTTTCTTTCGAGGCTTTGAGAATATCTTTTAATGTTTCTTCCTTCTTTTTTCTTCCCATTCCCCTACAGTTCCAGGAGGTTATGATCATTATAAACCTGGCGGGGGGGCTGGCCTCCTTGGGAGTCTTTGGCCTGCTGCCGCGTGTTATGAACCGACCACGCATTTTTGATAGTGGGTTGTGACCCATTGAGGATGTCTTTATGGGTTTCCTGGTTCCTTTTTGCATTTTTTGACTTCCGGCCTCTTCCCTTTTTCTTTGGGGTGGCCCAAACCTCACTTGCTTTGTCTGAGTCACTACTTAACGCGATCTCCCCCTCCTCTGTGTTCTGACTTCCGAGCTTCTTCTGGGGGGAGTTATTTTGCATCCTTGCTTCTTCTGTTGGCGTGTTCCCTTTTTTACAGGATTTTGATCTTCCTTTTCTCCCTCTTGAACTTCTTTTGTTGGATCTTTCTCTTTGTCCTCCATTCCTTTCGCTAAGATTCTGAAGCTGTTCTCCTTTTCTGTATTTTCCGTGGGCTTGGTTTTCTGTGGTTCTATCTGTTCATTCCTTTGGCCTCTTGATCTGGATCTCCCTTTACGGGCTTTCTTCCATCCTTCATCCCCTTCTTTTTCAGTGGAGGGGGTATTTTTTGGACAATTTCTTTGGAAATCACCATATTCGCGGCAGCCTCTGCACTTGAACGAGAGTTGTTCATAGTCCAGCTTTTGGAAGTGCTGCCAGTTATCGACCTTCGGATTTATGGCCTCTAGTAGGCCTACCTCCATATCAACCTCTACACAGATCCTCGCACAAGAATACTGGTCTCTAGGATCTGCTCAGTCGATGTAGCGTCCAAGTCCATTGCCTATTGCCTGAAGCAAGGAGGGGTTCCAGCAGTGGATCGGCAAGTTGGGGAGCCTTACCCAGACCGGGACATCCTTGGGGACTTCTGAAGAAGGGTCAAAGTTCAGGGTCCATCTGTTTAGGTAAAGTCCTTGAGTGCCCATAAATTATGGGTCATTTCTGAATATCAGATCTCTATCCTCCTGAGAGATAAATTCGAAGATAAAGTATCCTCGCCCAACCGCGTAGCATGTCACACTATTTGCTATCAGAGGTCTCCATTTTCTCTGAATCCAGTTGTCGGTGGATCTGGTTGAGGGCCAGAGTCCCATAAACTGACCAATGAGTCCTCGTTCAGAGAGAGATAGGGCAACTTTGATAGGGAATTACGGAGGGAGGTCGATCTCTAGAATATCGTTCAGTTTCTTGATAAAGCTCGGGGCTTCTACGATGGTTGAATTTTTGTTGCTTGCTTCTACCAGACGTCTGAAGGAGAAGGCGGGGGAAGGAGGGGGCGGAGGCTCCCCTCCCTGGGCTTCCATGGAAGCACACTCCGACCCGAATCGTTACAGAGTTAGTTCAGGGCGCGTGCGTGTTTCGTTTATCTAATAAAAATAATGAATTCTTATCAGCCCTCGATCTATGAAATTTAAATGCAAAATATTAAGCTTTTATCCTGTCCGAGTCAGCTTTTGAAGAGAGGAAATTAACTATCTAGCATTTGGGATGCTAGTTAAACCCCATAGACCATCACCCCCGAAATAGTGTCTTATTTGCATTGCTGCAGTCTTTGGGTTTATTCAAAGACCTTTTATCTCAATATTTTATTGTATAAACAATACCTATAATTAATTTCGATATCTCTTCTATCTTGAGAAAAATATTTTAATACTATTGCATCAATCAAATAAGATTTGAACATCTCTTCTATCCTAGATTTGGGAGCATTGATTTCTTTAAGTGGTTTTTTTTTTTTCATTTTTTAAATTAATATTCTAACAACTAAAAACAATTTAAACATATCTTCCACTTGTTGTAATAACACTTTACTAATAATATCATATATATACCAATATCTCCATTCTAATTATTAAGTTGATTTACATTTAAAATTTGAAATTATTTAGAATCTTCATTTTAATAATTAAGTTGATTTTCATATAAACTTATTTAGTAGTGTTAATCATTAGAATTTAATTGTAATTAATAGATATATCTTCTCTAACAAAGTTAAGGAAATTAATACAACCTTGCCTAAAGTCAAGTAAATTAAATTGTAATTAATAGATTTCTTCTCTAACAAAGTTAAGGAAATTTATACAACCTTGCCTAAAGTCAAGTGAAGACCCTTACAAAAGTGTGAGTTTATGTGAATAGTATTAAACCGTAGCCTACAAATCATTTTCCTAATGTAATTATCTTTTATACATTTTATCTGAGTTGTACAAGGGGTATGTGTTGTTCCTTGGCATATCTAAAACACAATGCTTGAATGCATACCTCCTCCTTTGAATTCCACATTGGTTACCTTCTTCCAAAATCAAATACAAGTTTCCTGAAAGGAAATTGGTAGATCATGAAAATTTCTTTCTTTTAGTGCAATTCATACCAGCATAGGCTTTGCATGGTTTAAAGTGTTTTCTACTACCATATATTCTCAAATATGTTTTGCATGGTTTAACATGATGTCTACTATCATATATTCTTAAATAGATATGTAATGATACAATCTTGTATGTTTGGCAGGTCACTTTTTTCGTGTCCATCTATTGAGTTTGCATATTCTTAAATATATAAACAACAACACATTCTTGTATTATTGACTTTGCATATTCTTAAATAGATAAATAACAACACATTCTTGTATTATTTCATTTTAATTTTTTCTTTTCATTTATTTAGCAGATCTCATATGCCTATCTTTCTTTTAGTTTTTCCTTTAGTTTTTTTTATTAGTTAAGTGCATCTATGTAACTAATTTATTTAACACCTCATATGTCTATCTTTCCTTCAGTTTTTTCTTTAGTTTTTGTATTAGTTAAGTGTATATATGTAACCAATTTATTTAACATCTCATATGCCTATCTTTCATTTAGTTTTTTTTATTAGTTAAGTGCATTTATGTAACCAATTTATTTAACAGATCTCATATGCATATCTTTCCTTTAGTTTTTTTTATTAGTTAAGTGCATCTATGTAACCAATTTATTTAATAGATCAAACAAATCTCATATGCCTATCTTTCTTTTAGTTTTTTTATTAGTTAAGTGCATCTATGTAACCAATTTATTTAGTAGATCTCATATGCCTATCTTTCCTTTTGTTTTTCCTTTAGTTTTTTTTATTGGTTAAGTGCATCTATGCAACCAACACGGTATTTAGTAAACTAGAAAAAATAAATTATTTTAATATAAAATTAATCTGCTAAAATAAACAGGGTCATTAGTAAACTAGAAAAAAAAACAATCTTTTAATATAAAATTATTTTGCCAAAATTGTTTGATGATATGTCAATAGAATCGTATTTTTGACAGTCCATAGTGAACATAAAATGAAACATTTAAATTAATACATAACAGAAAAATATTTAAGAGTTTGATGCTTAATTAAATGTATTGTAAAAAGGAGAACATACAAAACATTAGTTCATTACTAGTTAATTTTGCCACTTTTTTTTTCCATCAACTTTGAGAAATCAAATATGAGACAATAAATTGTTATTTTGAATTCCAAAATTATGATATATATATATATATATATATATATATATA
>SNQJ01S0036640.1:44158-55423 GCA_010110895.2 Picea sitchensis
AACAATCTTATTTATTGATAACTACTTTCCTTCTTACTTCACATATGCACCTTAACATGTTTTTAGGGATGAAATCTTTAACAATCTTATTTCAATTGTTCTATAATATTCTATGGTAAACACAAAAAGGAAAATATTCTTCAAAGTATTTATGTATCCTTGCTTTCAATATTTAGAGTTAGTGTTTTACTCTATAGTCCCATCACTAAATAACATATTTTCATATCATCCTTTGTAACAGTATTGTTTGTCTAGAGTGAAACTAGTATTAAGAATGTTGTTGATTTCCTTCAATAGTAGTTCAAGGTTAATTTTGTCACTTGTTTACCATCAATTATGAGAAATTGAATACGAGACAAAAATTGCTATTTTGAATTTCAAAATTATGAAATATATATATAATAATCAAATTTATACAAAACATTAGTTCATAACAAGTTAACTTTGCCACTGTTTTACCATCAATTATGAGATATCATATTATGAAAAATCAAATATATATGAGACAAATTGCTATTTTGAATTCCAAAATTATGATATATATATATATATATATATATATATATATAATCAAAGTCTGAATAGTTACACTGTAAAATACATAAGTTTCACATTCATTTTAGGACGATAACAAAAACTAAGACAGTTAACTCAAAAATTTTGGACTTTAATCCATCGCTTTAAGATAGATCACTTCATACCTGCAATTTAAACTTGCAAAAAAAACAGAATTCAAATATTAAAAATTTACAATTCAAACATGCAAAATAATACAGAAATAAAAAATTGTGATTAAAACAAAATTGACATACATACCAAAAGAGTTAAGTCTCATCCTCCAACATACTCTTTCCCACAACATATATTGTAAACATATTTTCCACCAAATATAATTTAGACATCTGTAGCAATAAAAAACAATAATAAAAAAACAAATAACATATATTAACATATATATTGTAACTAAATATTAAATAAAAAATAAGATATAATAACATACACAACCACAATTAAACATATTTAAGATAGTTACTCTCCAATTAAGAGTACATGATTTAAACAATTTGTAAATCTTAAAAACAATTAAAGAGAAAAAATATGCTTTTGGTAAAAAAAATTGTGAGTTAGAGTTAGATAATAATCTGAAAATAAATATAGAACTGTGTATGAAGAAAGTTCAGAAATCTCCATATTAAGTCATTCTTCCAATGAAATACTTATCTCCTTGTGGATAAAGTCTCAAATCCTTCAGGTGAAATTCTCCTTGTGGATAAGGTCCCAAATCTTTCAGGGGAAATTCTCATCCAAGGTGATGTTATTGTGTTCTTGGTAAAACAAATTGTGAGTTAGAGTTAAATAATAATCTGAAAATAAATATAGAACTGTGTATGAATAAAATTCACAAATCTCCATATTCAGTTATTCTTCCAATGAAATACTTATCTCCTTGTGGATAAAGTCCTAAATCATTCAGGTGAAATTCTCCTTGTGGATAAGGTCTCAAATCCTTCAGAAATTCTCATCCCAGGTGATGTTATTTGATCATATTTACACATCAATAAAATAATAATCTCCTCAGCAGTAAAATACTTCTCTCTTCTTTTGCAGTGGTCATATAATCAAATTTCACGATGCCCTTTCAAACTAAAGGACTCATAAATCTTCATATTAAGCCATTCTTCCAAAAAACTACTTATTATCTAAAAAAGTTCACAAATCTCCATATTAAAAACCATTCTTCCAGAAAATACTTATCTCCTCTTTTTGTGGTGGTATAGATGTTCTCATATAATCTTGCATGTACATGAAGAAAACACAAATCTGCACATGTATATTAAGTCATTCTTAAAAAACCATTTAAATTGGATGTATTCATATTAGATATAATGAAATTATTTTTGAAATTATGTGTGAGCTAGCTCACATATACAATATGTTTTAGCTCACATATACAATATGTGAGCTTATTTGTAAATCTAATTGAATTTTGGTTTTTGTGATTAGTAACCAATTTAGTTAAGAGTTTGACAATACCTTGGAAAGAAGGAATTCACTTCGTTGTATATAGAAAAAAAAAATTGTCTATACTATGTCATTCTTGGACAATAAAGTAAGGAATGCAATCGAGGAAAATTTAGAAACTTTCTCTTTTATGATGTGGGATAGAGTCTCTTCTCAAATATTCAAATGTTCAAGTTCAAAATTAGGTCTTCTTCATGATCTAACCTTAAATAAGTTTGAATGTACGCCATTTAAGACAACGATAAACTTATATAGGGGTTCTATATATTTCAAAATAATTGATCAAAGCGTTGAATAGGAAAGGCTAAGCTAAAAATTTGAGAAAACAAAAATTTGATAAAAGTAAAAAAACATACATTTATGAATCATCCTGATTGGACACATCCTTCCCAAATCTGGTTGCTTCCTCCTCTTCCTCCTCAATCCCAATATCCCTCCCAAACACACTCTTAGGTACTCTCTTCTCCACATTAGCCTATATAACACATTTCAAATTTGAAAATTTGAAAAATTAAATTTAAATAATTATAACAAATTAAATTTAAATTATTTTAAGACATTAAATTATGCCTGTGAACTCCCACCCTCTTCTAGCTCTCCCAATGAGAATTGAGACAAGCTTGCTCTAGTAGTAGGATATGGAATAGGTATCTATGAACAACACATCTAAGAACTAAATTTAGGATTCAATGTGTTCACAATTATACAAAATTATAAATGGTGTTGATCTCTTATTCAAAAGAGTGGAGATTGAAAAACTATTAGAAAACACATACCTGATTCAACCCATCTAAATTTAAACTTGTGGAATCAAGTCTCCTACTTACTGGAGATTCATTTAACATATCTCCAAACAACTCGATTAATTATATAAATACAATGATATCTAAATCTAGAATTAGAAGTAAATTATCATAAAATGCATCAAAAAATTTCTAACTAGAACGCATACCAATCTGCGGTTCTGGTCATCATTCTGAATGGCCATCTTCTAAACATCCTGACAAAATTTTGCATACTCCAAAACATCTTCTACTGCCATGGTATCTAACTCTACATCTATTTTATAAATAAATGTGGCCCGGGAATTGACTTCCGCTCACTAACGGCTCATGCTAACATCAACACTATAAAAAATCGCTTCTAAATTTTTCCCAACTGGAGTTCTGGCCTATTTGTCAATCTCTAATGTAGCCTACAATTCTGAATGTGAAACAAATGCCTCTGTTGGAAGAGGTACTAAAGGTTGTGGAGGCCTCGACAATGTTGCACTTCGATATGTCCCTTTGCGATCATATGTATGTCATTTACCAGTCCCATAATACTTAGACGATAGACTAGTATAATCAGGGTGCATGTGCAAGAAAAACTTTGCAAAAATGTGTCTTGCAAAATAGTGTGGAGCCTCATCCTTCCACGACAATTTCTTATATGTCGCCAAAAATTTGTTATACATATGTCCTACAATTTCAAGGTGCTTAAAATATTGCACCTTTAACATCTTTTGCTTTGGGCCCTCCTTGAAATTGAACATCAAAATGACGTATTCTTTTGAAACTCTATTTTTTACTGCCTCCCATGTATGAGGGCCCATTACCTCTGACTTTCGCCGCCTCATTAAATCAACAAAACTATCAGTGGTTGGCCCTATCTTCTGATATGCACCCATAAAGTTTTCCAATGAATGCAAAATAATTTGCAAGCTTTGTTTACTCTCCCGAGAGAGTTCCAAGACCACAAAATCATTTTCCAACCTCCTTTTAACACCTGAGCATCACTCAAACGTAATTTCTTCAGTAATCCATTCCCAGAGAAGTTCATCACCAACATCCGAAGGATAGGTGGACATAGACATGTAATCTTTTGTTTCTTGATAATGCGGCCTCCTAAATCCACCTTCACCCTATGCACCGACATTTGAATCTTCGTGACAACAAATCTCTCTTTCATTGTCATCCCTTGCTCTAAACTGATTGTCTACACACACATTTGAAAGTAACTACAAGATTTAACTTCACATAAATTTAAATACAAAAATATACAACAAAAATAAACAAAATCAAAGAAAATTACTAAAAATATTCCTTTGTCCAGAGGTATTCCCTACATTATTAGGTGTAGGAGTATCAATGCACAACCTATTTAAGAAGGCTACATCCATAGCACTTGCTTGAGCAGGTTCTGTAGTTGAACTATTCACAAACTCGTTTGAAAATCCCATCTCACGAGATTGTTGTTGGTCACTAGGAGTCTCAGTCAAAGGATTTCTTGTTATTTCTTCTTCGGAGAACCTACAACATTTGCGAGGAATGTTTGGAGAATATTGTGTCGACGTTTCTCCTCAATATCTATCCACAATGCAGAGTTTATCAATAAAAATGCAAAGATGTACCCAAGTTCAAGCAATTAAAAACGCAGAGAGAAATCAAAGTTTTAATCAATCAAGCTGCAAATGTACTCGTTCATAAGAAGGCGCAAAGACTAAACATTCAACCATGAATCAATCAACTCAAATATAATTAAGGGATAGATAGAAGGGCAAATTCTTATCCTTCACTCATCATCCATGCATAGAAAAGAAAGGCATTTGAATCTATAGGTCTTTAAACACCGAAGTGACGACCATCGATTCGACTCTTGGCCGACTTCTCAGGCACAGACTGATAACTAAAGGGATAAGGGACAGAGGATAAAACCACAATCTTTTCATAATAATCAATAAAACCCACAGAAATAAGTCATTGAAATCAAAAGTTGGGTTCGGCAAGGGAAATCAATTCAAAAAAACAACAAGCAAGTGGATTCATTAAAAGTTCCCTATGGTTGGATCCACTAAAATAACGTATTAGAACATTTCTTTAAGATTCCTTAAAAGTTCTCTATGGTTGGATCGACAAATACCGCATATAATGTAATGCATTAGAATCCCCAAAACAAAGAGTTTAATCTTCATAACCTCACAAACCCACTAATAACATCAACATGTTTTAATCACAACAAGGTGAAGGTCTTGCATGAACATGGATTATATCCCAAGCATATTACATTAAATGTTGATCAGATAAATTTCAAAGAAAAACCAAATCTACACAGGTGTATATATTCTACAGGTTGAGGGAATGACTACAATGAATATACTACCTATGTTTCACAATTTGTTTTCTATTTGTTGTGCTATATTAATGCAGATTTTCCATATCATATTACAATGTAATATGTCATAACATATATTACCATATAATATGTTATAACATATTACTATGTAATCGTATGTTACATTGTAACATATTATTTCCTAGTAGCATTGTCACACCCCGAAAATCAAACCTTCATAAGGTTTGACTTCTGGAAGTTCTTCAAAAATACAATGCACCAACAATTTAAAGATTTTAGGGGTACTAGGTCATTAAGGTACCAATCTCACTTGATCCATATGTTAATCCATCAAAACTACTCACATCAGGGTTATTTTAATTCAAGGATGGTGAATGACCAACCAACATGTTGGTCTCCCAAACATTGAGTGGTTGCCTATGGTATGAGAACATGTCACTAGTGAAGGCTTTTTGCAGTTTGTAAACTCTTTTATGTCTAAATTAGAATTTATTATCCACAATGAAGTATTCGTTATAATTATTCCTTTAGTCAAAGGGTCACTAAAATTTCAAAACAACATCAGAGTGCGAGACTAAATATGTATGTTTATAAATTATTTATTAATGTGCAAATATGTATGTTTATAGTATATTTATTAAATTTAAATATGTATGTTTTAAAAAAATTCCAGTGTATGTATATTACTCCTCCACTGTACTCTAATATTACATATGTAAAAATGGAATTATAAAGTTAATTCCTATAGATTTGTAATTTTTATAAAATAAAATAAAAAGTGAAATAAAAACATGAACACTTTGAAATTTTTATGAAATTTTTATGATTTTTTTATAAAATACAAAATGTTTGAAATGACTGTGACTTGGCAGAGGTGATCATTCACAATGAAAAGTTTATCAATGAAAATGTAGAGATGTACCCAAGTTCAAGCAATTAAAAATGCAGAGAGAAATCGAAGTTTTAATCAATCAAGCCACACATGTACTCGTCCATAAGAAGGCGCAAAGACTAAACATTCATCCATGAATCAATCAACTCAAAGATAAGTAAGGGATAGATAGCAGAACAAATTCTTATCCTTCACTCATCATCCATGCATAGAAAAGTAGGGCATTTGAATCTACAGGTCTTTAAACACCGAAGTGACAACCGTCGATTCGGCTCCTGGTCGACTCCTTAGGCATAAACTAATGACTAAAGGGATAAGGGGCAGAAGATAAAACCACAATCTTTTCATAATAATCAATAAAACTCACACAAGGAAGTCATTGAAATTAGAAGTTGGGTTCGCCAAAGGATTGTCATTCAACTCAAAGGTTTATCATTCACAATGCAGAGTTTATCAATAAAAATGCAGAGTTGTATCCAAGTTCAAGCAATTAAAAACGCAGAGAGAAATCAAAGTTTTAATCAATCAAACCACAGAGGTACTCGTTCATAAGAAGGTGCAAAGACTAAACATTCATCCATGAATCAATCAACTCAAATATAAGTAAAGGGATAGACAACAGGGAAAATTCTTATCATTCACTCATCATCCATGCACAAAAAAGCAGGGCATTTGAATCTATAGGTCTTTAAACACTGAAGTGACGACCACCGATTCGGCTCCAGGTTGACTGCTCAGGCATGGACTGATGACTAAAGGGATAAGGTACAAAAGATAAAACCACAATATTTTCATAATAATCAATAAAACCCACACATCGAAATCATTGAAATCAGATGTTGGGTTTGCCAAGGGAAATCAATTCAGTAAAACAACAAGCAAGGGGATTATAGATACAAGTTAATCATTTATTAATTGTAGGAATGAGTGATATATATTTTGAAGAAGATGAAATTGAGTGATTCTTAATTGTCACAAAATTTATGGTGGTAATGAAGCCTATTTCTACAAATAGTAATGTGATTTTTAATGGCATATATATATTGAAGAAGATGCAATTGAGTGAGTCTTAATTGTCACAAAATTAATGGTTCCAAATGGTAATGTCTACAATGATGCTAATGGAGTATTTTAGGTGATATTCTTACATTATCTTTGTGATCTATAAAATTCTTTTCTAGAATGTTTTGTTTTGAAATTTGATCATTCAATATATTTTCCATATTTTCCAATATATTTTCCATATTTTCCAACATGCATAGTTTACTTGTTATAGTGTATAATATATTATGGTTGGTTGGGATACTACATAGGATCTTCTCGATAAATATGATAAATATTTGAGTGAGTTAAAGTTTAAATATTTAATAACAATATTGTTTTTATATAAAGAAGGTTATTATTTCTAATTCTAAGACTTTGCAAAACTGGTGATATTTTGAAAGGGGCATACAAAGAAGCTGAAAATAATGGTAGAAGTGCACTATTAAGGGTATTACTACTATGATCAAAGCAAGTAGAACATGAATACAATATGTATGTATGTGAGACACGATACACCTTATTATGATAAGAGCTAGTATTGAGTGCAAGTATGGTAATCAAGCGTATTCATACTAACCAATTAGCATGCTATGTTATCAGTAACTCCTAATCAATTGATTACGTAAAGAGTTGTTGTTATACTAGTATTGAACAGACCATTGGAAGGATACGTCATATCTATAATAAGTATGATGTAAGGCTAATGAAGCTTAGTAACAATCTTAAGAATAATGATTAACAAGACTGTAATCAAAGCAATATGAGCTTGCTTAGTTAGCTTGAATAAGTTGTAAGTGATACCACTAAGAGTTATGGATTCCAAGTTGTTATAGTCTAGTCATTTTGTTTAGTTTAAGCATTTGTATTACACTAATATGAGCTCTATAACATAGCTTGTAGTCAAGCAAGTATGGGCAAAGGGTAATCATACTAGTATCATTACGTTTAATGAAGGGTCCATGTTTCTTTTATCATTACTTAGGGAATAATCGTGATATTATAACTCATATGGGATTAGATCTCTAGTCATATCTTACACTTTACTCGAGTCTAATACAGGTCCATATAAGCTTACAACCTATTGGATACAAGAGTATGCATTCTCATAATCGATTACACATAGATAATATGAGTAAAATAGTATGTGTTTTCTTTATCGAATGGGCTATGCCATATATTACAATGGTTGAAACATGGGTAATAAGTATAATCAATACATGCGTGTAAACAACTTAGGTATTAGCTTAGCTTTAGATGTGTATAGTTTATTGGAATAAGATGATCATCCTATATGTTAAACAGTATTGGTTTCATTACCATTAGTTACATGACTAGCACAGTGATACACATTGAATACTTAAATCTATGTAATATGAGTAGTATTGATTACTAATATTAACTACACAATGGGGTTATGACTCTGTGTTGAATACACTATAATACCTTGTTTATGAATATGGTTAATGTACATGTTTTATTATGTATCTACTTAGTAAGATCTATTCAAACATATGTTACATTGATTATGTATTACTTTCATCAATAATTTACATGGATAATCTCAATACCAAGTTGTTACATATCACTAATACTGAAGCTCATATCCATTGCTTGTATTGGATAGTGTAAGCAGTGATCTCATAGGTTACATATGCCTTTTTTTATGATTTACTACTAGTCAAACCTAAGATCTTAGTAAGCCCATACTTACCTAAACAATGTTTTCATTACACATACTAATAATATCCATATTGAAGCTTAGTACTAACTCCATAGATTAGTGATATGCCTATTCCTATGTATAAGATGGGCTATTTATTTCCCATAGTTCCTATGGTATCCATACTCATACGGTAAATACATGCCTTCTTATAGGAAAAAAAATCATATATGGTAGTAGTAATAGCATAAGAGCTTGAATATGGAGTATCTTATACATGTCTAATATGAGCAATGGTCTTGATACTAATTATTCTACTGGCCAATTTGATCAAGTTGCAGATAGAGATATACTGATGACCTATGGGAATAAAGGATATCGATAATATGCATACTTCAAAGGGCATATCAAAGTATTCAACTTTGTTTACATGTATCAAGCTAACAAGAGATATTCCAATTACATCATGTTCTTAGTACCCAAGCCCATCTATTCCCATTAGTTTATGAGATAAGTACTAGGTAAAGAAGTGTGAATCGTGTTTACCTAATCAAGAAATCATAGGAGCAATTGTAATAAACCAATATGAGATTCATAGATATTACAGTAATCAAATCACTTAAGCTTCATATTCCATGGACTCATGAGTATTACATGTTGTAAGCTCTACCTTATTTCCATAATCATATCCTCTTGCTAATACAGGATAATACATAAGTTGTGATTACTTACAAGGATAAGCTAGATAAGAAATGGGTATAACACTTACCATGGATCTGAAAGCATAAAGTAAGATTGTATCCTTACATTAGTATTGGCTCAATTACCATGAGATCTGTAATCAATATCAAGCATGTATGATGTCAATACACAGTATAACCTATGTGATTGAAAATGTTATGTATTAATCATACCAGTGAAGTTGAACAATACTAGTACCATATATGCTTGGAAACAAACATTAACACAATTAAACAATGGAGTTCATACTAATATGTACGTACTAAGAGCTCACAACGCCAATATGTATAAGATCAATACTTGGAGATATATGCTAGTTACACTCTTATCCGATTCATTGTATAGATCAATGGGATTCATTCATTTCATAATGAGCACCTATGTAAGTTGAGTGTTATAGAGGTTGTATACTTTATAGTAGTGATTGATTACTTTATTCCCTATGAACCATCTAGTAGCTTCTCTAATATATGAATACTGCCATTTGAGACGTAGCCACACTATCGATTGCTTATGTTCCCGTAGTCATCGTGCAATCTCAATATGGTACTGATCAAATTAGGCAGATAGGATACCACTTATATTCATTCAATGGGATTACTTATACCACTCATACCTACCCCGAGTAGAAGGGAAAGATAGACCGGTGAGAAAAGGGAACAAGGGATAATGACACACTTACTACGATAGGTAGTATATCAATAATGTGGAACTTGTTTTAGCTTAGTTAGTCTCAATACACATAGGTTCTCTATTACTTATAATCTCAATACTGACTACAATATTCCCATAAAAAGATAATATCATAAAAAGAGCTATGGGTACAAGTAAGCAGTGTGACATCCCCCAAAAATAAATATTTTTATGTGCTGAAAATTTATTTCCGTTTTTGGCAAATTCGAATTTGGAAAATTTTTGTCATTTATGGAAATTCTGAATTTCGAATTTAATAATTGTATTTAATTATTGTGATTGTTGGGAAGAGATCTGTTTGGACCCAACTAACTATTTGACTATGACACTTGTATCACAACAAAATAATTATATTAACTACAGGAGGACAAATGGAACAACCACGTTAAAATCAGCTGATCATGACTCCATGAGTGGGGAACTAGTTGGAACTGCCCCTGGGCTGATGATTACAAGTGGAAAATCAGATATTTGGCCACTAGTAGCCCCTGAAAATTGGGGATTAAGAAAATCTACGAAAATCCCCAAAGGAGGGAAAAGACCTGGGCAAAAATGGATAAATAGCATATGCGAGGAGGCAGGATGCTGCCAAGTATGCG
Organism: Picea sitchensis; assembly: GCA_010110895.2. Taxonomy (NCBI): domain Eukaryota; kingdom Viridiplantae; phylum Streptophyta; class Pinopsida; order Pinales; family Pinaceae; genus Picea; species Picea sitchensis. The sequence goes on from SNQJ01S0036640.1 coordinate 54,924, forward strand.
GGGAAAGGATTCCTGAGCTCTCTTGTTGTTATGAACATTGTAGATTGAGTGTGAGGCAAGAGGACCTTGCTGAAACAGAATTATCGTGTTGTTATGAACATTGTTGAGTAAGTGTGAGGCAAGAGGAGAACTGTTGGAATTGAAGGACACTGCTGAGGAGGAGTTTCCAAGTTCACCCTCATGGATTCATGGTCAGGCTAGGTGGTGAATCGAGAAAGTAGATTTGGCTTCCTTGTTCTACAGTTGGGAGGAACGCGGTCCTTCCCTTTGTCTTCCCACGGATTGGATTCAGATATGTTGATCTATCCCTTTTTATTATGAATGGCTATATTTTCATCTGATGTCTTGTATACTGTAAATTTGAACTAGAATAGTTTCCATTCTCTGTCGAATGATTTTATATCTGATGCATTGTATTTGATTAAAAAACGGAACTGCAACGATTCCTCTTCTTTGTTTATGTTCGTTATGAGAAATTTATGTGAAGGAAATCCATGTAT
>SNQJ01S0036640.1:55437-82381 GCA_010110895.2 Picea sitchensis
ATTCCGTTTGTAGTTTTACTCTGTTTGTCGTCGTGTAGTTCGGAATAAACATCCAAACTTTGGAAAATTGTTCCACCTGTGAGTAAAATGCTAGATGGATGCACCTGTAATTTATATTCCTATATGTAAGTAAGGAAAGGAGGAGCTTAATGTCAATAGGGCAGGTCCTCTCGGTAGTTAAAGCCTAGAAAACCAAACTCAGATTCCTCAGAACATCAAATTATAATTACCAAATTCTGATGGAATGATATTCTTAACTATGTATTTTTATAGACGCACAGATATAATACTATTGATGTTTAATGCATTGATTTAAAAGAGGCTCTGAGTGGATATTATAGAATTTACCCTATACAGAGAATTTTTTTTTATCCTTTGTGTCCCTCTGTGCGCGTAAATTTCCTAAGTCCTCAGGTGTTCGGAATTCTATGAAGTAAAGGTATATCATATCCTTCTACACCCTCAGTCTCCCAGAAACAAAAGTAAGTTTTCTCCCAAAAAACGAAGTTTGAGAATACCTGCAAAGGTTAAATACCAAGGAGTGATGAAACTAGTGTGAAGAGTTACAGTAGGAGCTCTCTCTCCCTTTGCGTTGTTTTTTATTTCCTTAACTTTTTGACAAGAACACTTAGTCCAAATTCCCTTTCGCCTTTCGAAGGTTAGTGTATATTGATGTATGGATTCTGAACTCACTAAGTTCTGAATCCTGAAACCCCAAAGCTTCCACTTTTCACTTTTCACTTTTTCTTTTTCTTTTGTGTTTATGCACCATGTGTTCGTAAATTCCGAAAATCCCGAACTAGCGGGTCCCATTTTAATTTTTCGGAACCTAGGGAAATGTCTTGCATGGTTGTTGACATTTGAAACCTTGAAACCCCGAGTTCCGAAATCCCGAAGTAGCGGGTCCCACTTTACCTTTTCGAAACCTCGGGAAATGTCTTGCATGGTTGTTGACATTTGAAACCCCGAGTTCCGAAATCCCGAAGTAGCGGGTCCCACTTTACCTTTTCGAAACCTCGGGAAATGTCTTGCATGGTTGTTGACATTTGAAACCCTGAAACCCTGAGTTATGAAATCAAAAAATTACGGGTCCCACCTTACCTTTTCGGAGCTTCAGGACATGTTTGCGCTGTTGTTTGACATTTGAAACCCTGAAACCCCGAGTTTTGAAATCCCAAAATTAGGCTCCCACCTTTCCTCTTTTTCACTTTTCGCGATTTCGGAAGTTCTAGTGTGTAAAGGCTTGGTGTTTGAGGTCACGGGATTCTGAATCCCAAAATCCTGAAGGAGGTCTCACCTTTCCTCTTTTCACTTTTCGCGATTTCGGGAGTTTTGGGGTGTAGAGGTTAGGCTTTGAATTCACGAAACTCCGAACCCCGAAACCCCGAAAGGCAGGTCCCACTCATCCCTTTTCTCTTTTGGCAAGTTGCTGCGAGGAACTTTATGATCCAATGATTCACGGGATTTCGGTACTTTCCCGATGAATTTTCCACTGTCTATTCCTCTAAAGACATCTGATCGCTACCCTCCTGAGTTTTGATAGATCATCCTTAACTTCTGCACACATCTATGGGATCTAACGATCCACTGGATTTCGGTCCTTTTCTTGACTTTTTTATCACCGTTCATTCTCCTAAAGATAGTTGGTGAGGAAGATTTGGCATTTTTCCACTGGATCTCGACCCTTGCGAGACGATGTTTCTCTCATCCTCGCTCTGAACACTTTAGGGTGATATCCTTTTCTCTCTTTGAACAACAGAGGCTCCTTGGAGCTAAGTTCGTATCGCCCTCTTACTTTGAGTATGCTGGAAGGGTGCAGGGAATAAGGGAAGGAACAAAATCATGGAGGGACTTTTCCTTTTACCCACAGAAGATTCTGTTCGAAGTAGATTAGATGGGTGTAATAATACCCTTATGGTCAGAATTGAATCATTCCTTTTTTTTTTACATTATAATCTTAAAACGAAATTGATTTATGCCATGGGAATAAAAAAAAATTAATGGTGATTTTTGAGGTTCATTTCATATGGTATCAGAGAAAAAGTTACAACACTGGGCCTGAACAGGGCCACGTTAATTGCTTAGTATATATATTTTGATCTATGAGAAAACTAACAAACCTTGTGAATTGCAAACAGAAAGCTTTTATGTTTTGTGTTAAATAATGGCAGCTCAAGAAGGTGCAGAAATCAGGATGGAAGATAATCCGCAACAAGGACCTCCTCGATATCTGAGACAAAACAGTGATGGAAGCTCACCCACGGAGGTATTGGAAACAATGAGAAACCTTATAGTTGAACTATAGGTTTTCAAGGCCGACAATGAAAAATTAAAGAAGGCACAGCAGGAACAGCAAGAGACAAATGAAGTCTTGCTGCGTAGTATAGTAACCAAGAAAATCCCAAAAGATGATAACCATGAGGAAGAGGTCAGCAAAAGGGCCTCCAAGAATTCTGATGTGAAAACACTAAAAGGAGGCAGTTCATTTGAAGGGACACCTTCAGCTGAAGACAAAACCATACCAGACAAGAAAATAAAACAAACAGACCACCTTGAAGGAGAATTTAAAGAGATTAAAATAGCTACTTTTGATGGAGAGTCTAGGACAAGAGAAGAAGTCGAGGCATGGTTGTTGGAAATCAAAAAATACTTCCAAATCTACAACTACTCCAGCAACATGAAGGTCAAAATGGCCATCTACAATCTGAAGGGAAAGGCCATAATTTGGTGGCAGGACCTGAAATTGGCCAAGGGCCTAAAGGAGAAACAGTTGGAATGGTCCAACTTCAAGAAGTATTTTAAGAAACAATACCTTTCTGAGAGCTATTATGAAAGGAAGATGAAAGAATTTTATGAATTACGACTCGAACAAATGACGATGGATGACCTTATAAATAAATTTCTAGAACTACTAAGATTCGTACCATACATCCGGGAGGATAAGGTAAAAATACAGTGATTCTTAAGTTGTTTACCACAGTCCTACAAGGACAGAATTGAGTTTGACAACCCCAAATCCTTGAGTGAGTCATTCACGAAGGCACGAATGTGCTATGACCAGTATAAACAATGGGTAGAGTTTCCCAAGACCTGGAAGGATAAGAAGCAAGATGGAATAAACCAACAGAAGAAGAGATACCAACCAACTCCTTATCAGAATGCAGCAAATGGTTTCCCAAGGAAGGATTTTCACTCCAATCATCTGAATACGCAAGGTAGCGGTAAACCGATAAACCTTGTAATGAAGAAGTTTGGGGACAACTCCCGCGAGCCATTAAAGTGTTGGGAGTGTGGAGAACCTCATCTAAGGAGGAACTGTCCACGTTTAATTGCAGCAAACAGAACTGTTGTTCATAATTGGTAGGAAGCCTCAATAGTGGGTGACATGGGTAGAAGTCTGCATTGGATAAATTCAGCCATAAATGGTCGACAAGCTGACCGCCAGTCCTCAGTGGTAGATATTGAAGGTAAAATCCTTGACACTTGAATTTCTATTTTAATTGACCCTGGAGCTACGTTAAGTTATATTACTCTCGATGTAGTAGAGTCGAATAAACTTAAGAAACAAAAGCATGAAAAACCTTGGCTTGTACAACTAGCAACAGGGACTAAAAGAAAAGTAGCTAACTTTATTTTTGATCTTGAGTTCAGTTTAGATGGTCAAAAGATAAGGACCAATCTGACCATTCTACCACTAGGGTCTTATGATATGATTATTTGGATGGACTAGTTGGAACAACACAAAGCATTACTAGATTGTTATACAAAGATACTTAGCTATAAAGATAATTTTGGCATTGTTAGAACAACCCAAGGCATACCAAAACCTGTGTCAGTTAGACAAGTTTCAGCGATGCAATTCAAGAAATGTATTAGAAAGGGATGTCAAGTTTACACCATCCAAGTAACGAATCTATTAGAAAAAGAAGATAAGCCCAAGTTAGAAGACTTTGTTGTCCTACATGAATTCAGAGACATGTTTGTTGATGAGATACCATANTCAGACCAAGTGTCTTTCCATGGGGAGCACCAGTCCTCTTTGTGAAAAAGAAAGACGGTACTCTAAGACTATGTATCGATTATAGACAACTGAACAAAGTGACCATTAAGAACAAATACCCCTTACCATGGATAAATGATATGTTCGATCAAGTTGGTGGGGCCAAGATCTTCTCAAAATTGCATTTACGATCTGGATATCATCAAGTTAGGATAAAGGACCAGGACATAAACAAAACAACTTTTCAAACAAGATACAGACACTATGAGTTTGTAGTCATACCTTTCGGACTCACTAATGCATTAGCCATGTTTATGTGCTTGATGAACAACATTTTTAGCAAGTACTTAGACATGTTCGTGGTAATATTTATCGACAATATTCTGGTCTATTCTAAAACGGAGGAGGAACATGATGAACACTTACGAATAGTTTTGCAAACACTAAGAAAACACAAACTATACGCAAAATTCGACAAGTGTGATTTCTATCAAAAAGAAATACAATATTTAGGACATGTCATTTCCTCGGAAGGTATTGCCGTAGACCCGAAAAAGATAAAATCCATTATGGAATGGCCAGTACCTAAGGATGTGGCAGATATCCGGTCATTCATGGGAATCACTGGGTATTATCGTAGATTTATAGAAGGGTTCTCCAATATATCCTACCCTATCACGTCATTACAAAAGAAAAGAACCAAGTTTAACTGGTTGCAAAAGTGTCAAGACAGTTTTAACAAGCTAAAAGAATTATTGACATCAACGCCCATCTTGAAGGTAGAAGACCCAGATAAAGACTTCACAGTATGCGTTGATGCAAGTAAAGAGGGGCTAGGTGGTGTTCTAACTCAGGAAGGGCACGTGATTTGTTATGAATCCTGGAACTTAAAGGAACACGAGTGAAATTATGTCCCTCATGACTTAGAATTGGCAGCAGTAATACATGCCTTAAAAATGTGGCGACACTATATCATGGGCAGAAAATTCTTACTATTGACAGATAATAGCAGAGTGAAATATTTGTTTAACCAACCAGACCTTAATGTGAGACAAGCAAGGTGGCTAGCCTTCTTGATCGAATTTGACTTCGAAGTCAGACATATCAAGGATAAGGAAAATAAAGTAGAAGATGCTTTAAGCCGCAGAATCCATGGGTTATTTGAGATAAATATCAACAAAGCAAAAAGTGATCTGGAACAAAGAATAAGAACGGTAGGTGTTAATGACGAAAATTACACTAAGATGATGGCCAAATTGCAAAATAGTGTCACAAAATCAGATGAAACGGATATAAGTATCAATGAGGAGGGACTATTAAGATTTAAAAATAGACTTTATGTTCTAGATTCAGTAGAGCTAAAATTAACTATTTTAGATGAAGTGCATAAGAAACCATACTCTGGCCATCCAGGTTACCAGAAAACAATAACAACACTCAGAAAATTATTTTACTGGCCTAATATGAAGGGAGAAACAGTAGAGTACTTGGCTAGGTGCCAAGATTGCCAGCAGGTTAAGGCTGAACACCAGCATCCAAAAAGCCTATTACAACCATTACTAGTACTAGAATGGAAATGGGAGACCATCTCACTGGAATTTATCACAGGTTTGCCTAAAACTCAGAAACAAAATGATTCTATCATGGTTGTAATCGATAAACTCAGTAAGTCTACACACTTTATTCCTGTGAAGTCTACTTTTAAAGCTATTAACATTACTGAAATATTAATGAAAGAAATTTTTAGACTGCATGGTATTCCCAAAATGGTGATTTCAGATAGAGACGTAAAATTCGCATCCGCTTTTTGGAAGGAATTGTTTGCAGGACTAAATACTAATTTGAATTTCAGCACGAGTTATCACCCATAAACAGATGGACAGACCGAAAGGACAAACCAAATCATAGAATATATGCTCCGCATGTATGTAAGAACAAAACCGAACAAGTGGGAAGACTACCAACACTTGGTGGAATTTGCATATAACAATGGGTACCAAACTTCAGCTAAGTTGAGCCCTTTCGAAATACTGTACGGAAAAAAGTGTACAACTCCGATTAGCTGGGATAACCCAGCTGACAGACTCATGGTTGGACTAGAGATGCTCCAAGAAATGGAGAACATGGTAAAAAAAGTACAACAGAACTTGAAAGAAGCACAGGACAGACATAAGAGCTATGCGGATCAGAAAAGAAGACACTTGGAATTTCAAGTGGGAGAGCATGTTTATTTGAAGGTCAAAGCCCGAAAAATCTCGTTGAAGTTGGGGAACTGTACCAAGATGGCACCTAGGTTTTGTGGGCCCTTCGAGATACTAATTCGAATTGGACCCGTAGCATATCATCTTGCACTTCCAGCTAATCTAAGAATTCATAATGTATTTCATGTTTCTTTGTTAAAAAAGTATATTCATGACCCTACTCACATGATTGATTGGAACTTGGTGCAAGTGGAACCCGAGGGTGAGTTCCAGGTGGAACCCCTACACATTCTGGACCGGAGATAAGTAACACTTTGAAACAGAGCCACCGCTCAGGTAAAGGTGCAATGGAAGCACTTTAGTCCTGAGGAGGCCACTTGGGAATTGGAGGGAGATTTGCAGAAATCTCATCCAATCATGTTCCAGGAAGGGAACGAACACTGAGGACAGTGTTTTACTGAAGGGGGAAAGGATGTGACATCCCCCCAAAATAAATATTTTTATGTGCTGGAAATTTATTTCCATCTTTGGAAAATTTGAATCTGGAAAATTTTTGCAATTTATGGCAATTCCAAATTTTGAATTTAATAATTGTATTTAATTATTGTGACTGTTGGACAGAGATCTGTTTGGACCCAACTAACTATTTGACTATGACACTTGTATCACAACAAAATAATTATATTAACTACAGGAGGACAAATGGAACAACCATGTTAAAATCAGCTAACCATGACTTCATGAGTGGGGAACCAGTTGGAACTGCCCCTGGGATGATGATTACAAGTGGAAACCCCTGAAAATCAAGGATTAAGAAAAGATGTGAAAATCCCCAAAGGAGGGAAAAGACCTGGGAAAAAATGGATAAATAGCATATGCGAGGAGGCAAGACGCTGCCAAGTATGCGGGGAAAGGATTCTTGAGCTCTCTTGCTGTTATGAACACTGCAGATTGAGTGTGAGGCAAGAGGAGCTTGCTGAAACATAATTGTCTTGCTATTATGAACATTGTTGAGTCAGTGTGAGGCAACAGGAGAACTATTGGAATTGAAGGACATTGCTAAGGAGGAGTTTCCAAGTTCTCCCTCATGGATTCATGGTCAAGCTAGGGGGTGAATCAGGAAAGTAGATTTGGCTGCCCTGTTCTACGGTTGGGAGGAACGTGGTCGTTCCCTTTGTCTTCCCACAAATTGGATTCAGATATGTTGATCTAACCCTTTTTATTATGAATGGCTATATTTTCATCCGATGTCTTGTATCCTGTAAATCTGAACTAGAATAGTTTCCATTCTATGTCGAATGATTTGATATCTGATGCATTGTATTTGATTAAAAAACAGAATTGCAATGATTCCTCTTCTTTGTTTATGCTCATTATGAGAAATTTATGTGAAGGAAATCCGTGTATATATATATATATATATATAGTTGTAATTTGTCTGCTGGAATGTTCATATCTATCTGCCAAAGTAGAGTTACTGGTAACGGAAGATGAAGTATGTTTGTAGTTTTACTCTGTCCGTCATCGTGTAGTTCGGAATAAACATCCAAACTTTAGAAAATTGTTCCTCCTGTGAGTAAAATGCTAGATGGATGCACCTATAATTTATATTCCTATAAGTAAGTAAGGAAAGGAGGAGCTTAACGTTAATAGGGCAGGTCCTCTTGATAGTTAAACCCCCAGAAAACCAAACTCAAATTCCTCAGAACATCAAATTATAATTACCACATTCTGATGGAATGATATTCTTAACTATGTATTTTTATAGACGCATAGATCTAGTATTGTTGATGTTTAATGCATTGATTTAAAAGAGGCTCTGAGTGGATATTATAGAATTTACCCTATACAAAGATTTTTTTTTTTATCCTTTGTGTCCCTCTATGGACGTAAATTTCCTAAGTCCTCAGGCGTTCAGAATTATGTGAAGTAAAGGTATATCGTATCCTTCTACACCCTCAGTCTCCCAAAAACAAAAGTAATTTTTCTCCCAAAAAATGAAGTTTGAGAATACCCGCAAAGGTTAAAGACCAAGGAGTGATGAAACTAGTGTGAAGAGTTACAGTAGGAGCTCTCTCTCCCTTTGCGTTGTTTTTTATTTCCTTAACTTTTTGACAAGAACACTTAGTCCAACTTCCCTTTTGCCTTTCAGAGGTTCATGTATATTGATGTATGGATTCTGAACTCACGAAGTTATGAATCCCAAAACCCCGAAGCTTCCACTTTTCGCTTTTCGGTTTTTCTTTTTCTTTTGTGTTTATGCACCATGTGTTCATAAATTTTGAAAATCCCGAAGTAGTGGGTCCCATTTTACCTTTTCGGAACCTCGTGAAATGTCTTGCACGGTTGTTGACATTTGAAACCCCGAAACCCCAAGTTCCAAAATCCCGAAGTAGCGGGTCCCACTTTACCTTTTCGGAACCTCGAGAAATGTCTTGCGCGGTTGTTGACATTTGAAACCCTGACACCTCGAGTTCCGAAATCCTGAAATTACACGTCCCACCTTACCTTTTCGAAGCTTTGGGATATGTTTGCGCTATTGTTTGACATTTGAAACCTCGAAACCTCGAGTTCTGAAATCCCTAAATTACGGGTCCCACCTTTCCTCTTTTTCACTTTTCGTGATTTTGGAAGTTTCGGTGTGTAAAGGCTTGGCGTTTGAAGTCACGGGATTCTGAATCCTGAAATCCCAAATGGGGTCCCACCTTTCCTCTTTTCACTTTTCGCGATTTCAGGAGTTCTGGGGTGTAGAGGTTAGGCTTTGAATTCACGAAACTCCAAACCCTGAAACTATGAAAGGAGGGTCCCACTCGTCCCTTTTCTCTTTTCGCAAGTTGTTTTGAGGAACTTTATGATCCAACGATTCACGAGATTTCGGTACTTTCTCGATGAATTTTCCACCGTCCGTTCCTCTCAATACATCTGATCGTTACCCTCCTGAGTTTTGATAGATCATCCTTAACTTCTACACAGATCTATGGGATCTAACGATTCACTAGATTTCGGTCCTTTTCTCGACCTTTTTATCACCGTTCGTTCTCCTAATGATAGATGGCAAGGAAGATTTGGCATTTTTCCACTGGATCTCGACCCTTGCGAGATGATGTTTCTCTCAGCCTCGCTCTGAACACTTCAAGGTGATATCCTTTTCTCTCTCTGAACAACAGAGGCTCCTTCGAGCTAAGTTCATATCGCCCTCTTACTTTGAGTATGCTGGAAGGGTGCAGGGAATAAGGGAAGGAACAAAATCATGGAGGGACTTTTCCTTTTACCCACAGAAGCTTCTATTTGAAGTAGACTAGATGAGTGTAATAATACCCTTACAGTCAGAATTGAATCATTCCTGTTTTTTTTACATTATAAGCTTAAAACGAAATTGATTTATGCCATGGGAATAAAAAAAAAAATTATGGTGATTTTTGAGGTTCATTTCAAGCAGCTTGACTGGATTAGTACTAAGCCCAATGATTATGTAAGTTAAATGATAACTAAGCTCACATGGGGTATATACACATTACAATAGTAATAAGGAGGATTCCATAATAAATATGACTAAGCTTACGATATAAGTAAAGGTTCGGGGATATGTGTATAAGGATTATAATACTAAGCTTAAGCTAGTCTAACTATGATGGGTTTCATTACTATACTAATACATCGTGCTAGTATGATCGAATCGTAATCAGATAAGTATGATTCCTATTAGAGTGATACATGTTATAACTATGTGTAATAGACGTAATATACCAATACTGATACTAGGTTCAATGGGAAACAACATGGTAACATAAGAGATATGGAAACTATGATTACTAGTAATACAGGTGTTGTAATGAACACAATTGTTTATCATTTACTCTGATTAATGGCATTACTACTATATCTACCTAATGATCTCGTATTTAGTGCAAGTTGTTAGCGTTTTCCTATGGTAATTAAGTAACATAGATGTGCTATAATAGGTAATGGTAGAATAGAAACAACAAGTACAACATCAACTCTAAGCTCTTTTATAGGGGAAATGGCTAGAACCATTAGCATTACTTAATCTAGTATCACTTATATTACTCACATGGTCATACAAGCTCACTATGATAGCTTCTCTATATGGGATATGAATTCAAGTGTTATTCTTAAGCTCTACCTTATATTACCATAACTATGATGAGGTTTGTACATATGATAGTTATGTATGTTCTATAAAGGTTAGTGAATCATTACAACTTAGTTGAGTTTGGTTTATGTATATAAAGCTACTAATAGTGTTACATGTGTCATATTATGTTACAAGTACAGTATAACCATAATCACTAAAGCAGTGGAATTTGTTATCATAGCTATTACAGATAACAAGGGCATTTAACTTGTAATGATGATTACCAACCCGTTTGATCTATGTATTACTAATATACAATATCACATATTACACATAACTAATATTAGTGCACTGTGAGGTTAGTCTCATTCCCATTAATCTATGTAATAAAATCAACAAAAGTAACCTGTACCATGCTTATTAGTTACAGTCTATACTTACCATTATGTTATGGCATTACTACTGATTGATCTCAGTATTAAGCCCATAAGTATCTATAGATTCACTTTGTGTTCATAAAGGTTAGATATGTCTATGATTACTATTACTAAGCTGTAACATGTACAAAAGGTGATATAAGTGATATGTATAGGGTCAACTACTTACACCTAAGATCTAAGATGAGATTCTTACAACCTGTATAAATATGAAGTAATATGCAAATAATGATGATTACACTCTTCATGCTATCACTAGTAATCAATACTAATCAAATAACTAGAATGATAGAGATCAATGAATACAATAAGTTGAATATGACTTAGTACTACCACTTTAATCATAGTATCCATGTATCATAAGTTGCTTGATTTCCATTGCTTGTAAGTTGTGTTTGACTTAAGCTGGGAATCACACTAGTCTCATAGTAAGCTTATACTTGTTCATACTATATTAGCATATCAAATATGGATAAACAGTATTCCAACTTTCCCTTATTAATGACTATTGATTTAATGGTAATTAGACTCCATCATAACTAGAGTAATTGAATACAAAGCTTGTACATGCTTATACTAGTTGATTTGATTACGCTAATAAGGCATTGTTACTATGAATGGTATAAGGCTTATCATAGATCCTAACCTCTCAGTAAAGTTGATCTAAACTATACGGGAAACATACACCCTAATAAGTAAGTTGATTAGAGTATAAGTATGACTAAGTTAAGTATGATCAATGCATATTATAAGCTAGTTCCAAACCAGTATGATTGATCTGAGCTATTACATGCATTCAGTGTATGAATGAGTCATATAAGGTAAAACAAGGAGAGTAGTATCCTATATGTTACATATTATGTAAATATTGTAATATCATGAAGATTGATCATTACACACAGGTCTAAGGGTTCTACTATGAACCAATGGTGTTTCCACAAGGATGGGCCCCTGCAACCAAGTCACAGTCCACTGGACCGTGACTTGGCCATGGGGGCCAACCCTATGGCCAAGTCGTGAGCACGCCAATGACTTGGCCCCCAGTGGCCAAGTCACAGTCCAGTGGACTGTGACTTGGCCGCGAGGACCCAACCCTATGGCAAATTTGTTGGCGTGCCCACGGCTTGGGTACATGGGCCAAATATTAACATAATTAAAATTAAAAAATAAAATTAAAATTAAAACAAAAACTAAGATATCAGTGGGACTTTTGAGCTGAATTTTGATCTTACCTGAAGCTCGGCTCATCCGCCTGAAGGAGCACCCACCAACATGACAACACAACCTCCCGAAGGAGCACGTCCGTGCCCATGACTTGACTACAAAGGCTGAAATATAAATTAAAATATAAATTAAAAAATAAAATTAAATGAAAAAGTAAAACTAAAATATCATTGGGAAATTTGAGCTTACCTGAAGCTTGGCCCGCCTACTCGAAGGAGCACCCACCGACACGATAAAACAACCACCCGAATGAGCACCCACCAACACCAACACCCAGTCCCTCACACAACACAGTCTGTGCCAACACTCAGTCCCTCACACAACACGGTCTACACCAACACTCAGTCCCTCACACAACACAGTCAATCACAGTCACAGTCGAGAAAAACTTTGCATTTTCAATGTTCGGTTAATATATAAGAATTTTTTCGACTGAAAGAAGTTTTCGACCGAAAGAATAGTTTGGCCGAAATAATCTTTTGGCCGAACGATGTTTTCGGCTTGAATATCTTTCGGCCGAAAAGATATTTCCGGGTGGAAAAAATCCATCCAACTAAATTTCTAAACAAAAATCAAGGGCATCGTCATTGTACCATTCGATTTGACGTTCTATAGTTTGGTCAAAAATTAGTTCGGCCGAAATAAATAGCTTTCGGCCAAAAAATAATATTAGTTCAACCGAAAGAATGTTTTTCGAAATTTTGGATATGACATTGTCACGAAAGTGTTACCCAGCTCTGTGAATTTACCCATGGCTAGTCACATGGAAGATAAACGATCTAGCATTAATCCAAGAAGGGCTTAGATTAAGTGCCTAGCGTATTTGAAATCTAAGTGAGGATTGGTGCATTAAGTGAGGAACCATATCTCTATTTAAAGGAGATTTTGGGCCCATGAATGAAGTATTTGAGAGTAGCCGAGTGCAGAGCTACCATCAAAATTAATTCATTATTCTACACATATGGAATAACAAACCGGGAGGTCATCATTTTGGTATCAAAGTAGGAAATTTAATTTTCCTATGTATTTGATTTCAGATGGAATACCTTAAATGAATGGAGTTCATTTTGGTATCAGAGCACAATTATGCTCTAAAATTGGAAAAGGAAATCTGCAAATTGGCAATTGCAGAAGGAATATTGTGAAGATCAATGACATTGTATAGAGGATACAGAGAAAGAGAGAAAGTTCATCAGAAGGAAGATTGTATGGATTGTGTAGAAAAGAAAAAAAAATGGATATATAATTTCTTTAAGGGCCACTGTAGATAGAGGCCATTCCAACCAAAGAAGCAGAGGAGACAAGATCTCAGGATAGATATTGCAGGTAATGGATTTTATTATTTGAGATAACTATGGTTAAGATGTAATTATGATTGTAGGTAGAAGCATAAGGAGAAGGAATGGTAGCAGTTATTGGCAGCCAATAGATTTGTGACAGAGGGAGGGGGAGCAAGCAAAGCTCTGAAGTGAAGGAATATTTTGTGGCAAAAGAACCTTACAACAAGGGATTTTGTAACACTTTCACTGAATGTTGGAAGTGAGGAGAATGATAGAATTTCTCATAGAGTGTGAGTAGGTGTAGAGCCAAAGAAGAGTAGGGGAGTGCTTAGAAGGTTCCAATGGAGAGAACCAGTGATACCAAAAGGCCAAAGATAAAAAGGAAGCTTGGTGAGGTATTGAGTGGCAGGTAGATGAGACCTGCTACAGAGGATTGAGGCAGCTCACAGTGAACAAGTGGAAGTTCACAAAAGGAGGATATGGATATGAATATTGATGGTCATGACATAGGTTCAAAGATAATCCAAAGCATGAGGAAAGAGGATTCCAAAGAAGTTGGTATAAAGCATGAATCAATAGGATCTTGACGGAGAATTTATTAAGGTAAAGGAAAGATTCAGTATAGTGATGAAGTTGCTACAAAGAAGTGAAAAATACGAGATATATGGTTGGATACTAAGGAAGAGAAAGGTGAAATGGCATATGTTGTAGGTGAAGCTGAAGTGCATATTGGATTCTCAGATTAGAGAAGAAGAAATTAGAGAAACCAAGTACAAGAAGTCCTTGGAAACAAGACTAGTAGTTCACTTTTGTGAACCTGAGAAGGGAGTGATGCTTGGAGAGGAAGATGAAGTTCAGATTGTAGACCTCATGGAGAGCTTGGATAAGGAGAGGATGCTAGAAGCATCTAAAGAGACTAAAAACTATCATTCTTTTAAAACAGATGAGTTGTGTGTGATTGCAAGAATTGCAGGTTATGAAGATAGGCAACCACTAGAAGTTGTCATAAAGGACAAAGGAGATGATAAATTTCCTCATGAAATCATAAGAGAGAGACATATTTCGATTTTTTTCATGTCTGAGCAAGAGATATCATTTTCTCTTGAAAGCTATAAAAGAGGAATTTATGCATATTTACAAGATGTTGATGATGAAATACATGGAATTTAAATTGGGCTATGCAAGGGTATAGTGATGCAAGTATGGAACTTGCCAAAGAAGAAATGATAGTGGATGAGGATGGTGTTTAAGATCATTGGTGTATGATCATGGAGGAATCCTTACAAAGAGGTATAAAATGTTTGCAACAAATTTGTCATTTTAATAAATTTCAAGAATAAAATTTGATTGAGAAATCATGTAGACTGAGCATGCAACTTAAGGATATGCAATATTTTTTGTGTAAGTTTTTACTTAGTGAGAACTATTCTCAAGAATGCGAGTATAGACAAAGATGTGAAGAACAAGAGATGGAAACAACCATATAAAATTTTGTAATAATTTTCAGTAGACAAATTGCAACAATGGTGTGTACCAACATAGGACAAGAGTAAGCATTGAGGAGTTATGGAAGCATTTGATAAATATTTCCAAGTGGAAATACTAGAAGAACAAGAACAACATGCCAATATAGCTTACTGAAGGAAGCATAGATGTTGAAAAACAACAGAGTAAAGTATGGGATCATGGAAGGTTGCAGGAAACAAAAAGGCATAATCAAGGCAACAAGGCAAGTGAGCAGCAACATAAGGTTTGGGATCCATGAGGACTCCAACAAATGAAGAATCATGATCAGGATATCATAAAACATTTAATTATGGGAGGTTGATGCAAGAGAATTTTGTCTCCGAAACAACCTTGTTTGACTAGACCTAGGAGGTCTTTGAATTAGTAAGGGAGTGGGTTCCCTAAGTTGAAATTATTTTAATTTTTATGTTTTATGGAATTTAGAAGAATTTCCTAGGATATAAGTTGTTGAGTTGAGATGATTAATATGTAATTGAATCTTCCTTGTAAGAAGATCTCAAGAGTTTGTAATATTTAGAGACATCTTAGAGTGAGCTATATATCTCTTGAGGATTTTGTGGATCTAAAGTATCCTAGATATTTATTGAGTGAGGATTTTTAGGATCTGAAGCAAATTATGGTATCAACATCCTTTGTAATTAAATTCGCAAGACTACGAGCAATAAAAGGGTGTATAGGCAAAGATAGAGAATAGAAAGAGTGTGAGTGAAGGCCAAGTGTGGCCAAAGGTCAAGTAAAGGCCAATTCAATGTAATTCAGGATGAAAGGCTGAGAGCCTTGTATAAACTTATGTATAAATATTTATAAATAGAATTATTTGTGTTAGAGGGTTGTCTTTATCACTGTTGAAATTAAATATCCCTTACCTTGTGTGATTTTTCTTGTGTTGAGTAATTATAGTTCAGATCACACTCTTTAGAATCGTGTTTGCACATTTCAAGGTTAAGTTTTATTAGAAACCCTCAATTCAGAGAAGGAAGGATCGGTGAATCTGATTAAGGATTGACTAGGTCGAGTTGACAACAAATTGGAGTAGAATCAAGGATAGATAGAGTTAGAATCCAACTCTGTGCGCAAGCGATTCAAATGTTGAGTCAAAAACCTTCAAAGAATAGAGTCAAATAGTTTTGCAGGCGTCTATGAATAGTGATTGTTGGATTGAGACAATGGAGTAATTGTGATCATTGATTTATGGGACCATGACTTCAGTCATGAGTTTAAGTTTGGATGGATAGGAATAAAATAAAAAAGAAGAGAAGATCCAATCATGACCGTTGATCACTGGAAGGATAAAAAACTAAGATCAATAGTCTTTCAGATTGACTTAAGTTCTGAAACCCAGAGGTGATCATGATCGTTAATATTCTAGATCAACGAAGGTCAGCATTTATCCTAGCTTTAGAGTCCGATACAATTTGTTTAGAGACCTTTGGAGTCTATGTACCAGAGTGCATAACTCGAGAAGTACTCTGATAGGAGTAGTCCGATCAACGAATGATATTGATTGGGAAATATAGATGAATGGTGAAGGAAGATGGTCCGACCAACAATGAAGATTAATTCACAATGATCCAGATTGATAGATCTGGACGTGCCAGTGTTTGTTATAACTGAACGATTCAGAATTGTTAAACAACAGTTTAGATTGGTGGAAGGGAGACTTCGACATATGCTCTAGATCTATTTGAAGTAATATATATCGATGTTATGGAAGTGACACTTGGAGAAAACTTATTAGTCATCAGATTGGGACTATCAGAGTACCTAGCTGAAGGAAAATGAATCTTATCATCATTCTGTGTTCTAAATTTTCTTTGAAACATATTAGTCATTCTGTCTTCTAAATTTTCTTTGAAAGTTATGAATCATATCATCCAATTCTCTACATGTTAAATCAGTTGTGGTTTCTCTTCTTAGCATAGTCATTAGTTGGAAACTGGATTCCGAGCTTCTGAAAATGGATTCCGAGCTTCTGAAATCAGTTTTAACTTCGGTTTATGGAGAATCTTCAAAGCTAGTCTTTGATAAGGTTAAGGTAATCTATGGAAACATAATTCATCAACACAACCAAGAACAATAGAAGGCAATGATCACATGAAAGCAGTAATGCAAACCGATCATGTTGTGAAGCAATGAACACATGAACAAAGTAATGGATATAAATAAGAGAATCTGGAACATAATGAATGCATGGAAATAAGACAATGCGGAACAATCATCTAGTTGACACATAAAATGGAACTTAGTAGATATGGTGTTCCACATAAAGTGGTGGTTAATATCTCGTGACCTTTTGAAATATATAGAAATGTACCATAATGGGCATAAAGTGGCCTTTTCTTAGTGGGCAGTTTATTAATTTGGCATTTTCTTACTGGGTAGTTTATTCATTTGTTCACCTACACATGTTTTTTGTTTTGAATAGTTTCTATGAAATAATGATGTTGATGGTAGCAGAAAATAATTAAGTGTACATGTTATGGATGATAATATGATACTTTATGAGTAGATTTAAATTTCAATGGAGGAATAACAATCTCTTCATTTGACATTTGATCGATTAATAGGATTTGGTTTTAATCTAAACATTATAATAAAAGATGAAAGAAAATTTAAAAAGTAAATATTGAGAAGAAAAAGGAATGTAGGTAGATGCTTTATATCAACAACATCACCCTCACCATAGAACAACAATGTCACCCTCACCATAGAACAATAATACCACTATGATTGACTTTCTTAGAGAGAAGAAGGATGAATGCAAATAATATAGTACACACGTTCATTGAACCTTAAAAAGAACCAATACCTTTTCCACACAAGAACATCCCCAGCACTAGCAACCAAGAATAGGCTCACTACCAACAACATTCTAGAAACTACAAGGGTGAATGCAAGGAGACCACACAACATCGAGTAGAGGGTCAACATTGACAAGCATGACAATGGTGAATGCAAGAGAGCGCAAAAAAATATACAATTAAGAGGGGGACAAGTAGAGAAACAATAACCATGCACAAAATCATCCAACGAATCCAAATAGTTGAAAGGTGAATGAAAGCAATATTCCATTTTTTTTCAAACCTAATAAAAAAGCAATATTCTCATTCAATCTTTTCCACATAGCCATAGAATATCTCAAGAAAAAAGAAAAAAAATGCATTCCAACATCGTTTCCAATGAACAATAGCACCACTACTATAAACCATTCCAACCACTACTATTAACCATTCCAAATACCATAGGAGTAAATGAAATTTAAAGCCTACACAACTTTCCACAAAGGGAAAACACTAACACAAAAGGAGAAAATATTAGAGGGAAACTCAAACGCCTTTTTTAACTTAGGAAATAAGGGAGGGAATAGTAAAAATTATCTATTGTCAACATAGGGTAGGCAGGGGGGTGTCTGACTAGGCAATATCCTATCATGTGCGTTCATATTGGGGGTTTGAATAAAGGAAAACCATAAAAAATATATTTCCCCATAATAAGGGGGAAATGGGGTTTAACTATGTAACACAACGATATATGTAATAGGGAATTTTCTTTATTGCATTTTTACTAGAAGTAAGACTGGGGAGCATAGAAATGTCAGGGGATGTGTCCATGTCAATGAGGGTTTGGAAGTAACTCAGGAGATAGCATGAGAGCAATCCAAGCTTAGGGTTAGTTGATGATAGTATTGGGTGGTTTTTAGGGTCATTATTCAATTCTATTTCCTTTGCTTGGGGTTTTTATGTCGAAGTAAGGGTGGTTATGCAATCTAGATAGTGATTTAATTCTTGTCATCTTTGTTTGAGTGATGTCTTGACCCCTCATCTCAATGGAGTAAACTCTTCTTCTCTCTATCTATGCATGTTGACAGGATCCTAGTTTTGTGAACTCTTTTTTCTAGAAGAAACATTAGGGAGGGTGATAGAGTTAGTGGAGGAAGGGTTTGGAAGTAGACTCAAGATATAGCTTGAGTCATGCCAAGATTATGATTACCGTAGATAGTATCATGCATTTTTTAGGGTCATTGTTCCACTGTGCCTCCTTTGGTTGGGGTTTCTTGATGGAAGTAGTGGTGGGTCTATTGTCCAACTAGTGATTTTATTTTTGTCATCTCTAGTTGGGTGATGCCCCTACCCCTTATATCAATGGAGTGATATCTTCCACTCAGTATATATGCATGTTGGGATTTTCATAAATTTTTCCTAGGTTAGAATCGAGGAGGGTAACAATGTATAAATAATGATCAATTTAGGTTTTGTTTACAAATTGAGCACAAGGAACTTCAATTGTGATTTTGTTAAAGTAATTTAATATATTTCGATTTTGAAATGCGAGTAAAATAAATATCATAATGAAGGCTATAAAATTCTTCATGATTCATAATAGAATCCGCTACTTCCTCTTTACAAACTTTTCCTCTATTACAAAGGTAGCCACAACATGTTGCAAAGTTCCAACAATGGTAGGAAGTGGAATTTTATTTAATTAAAAAGAAAAACCACACCCATAGATATTTTCATTGGCTCTTCTCCAACTCAAGCAGGGGTTTCCCTAAGCATATGATATATTCCGAGTTATACCTAGGAGAACTCACTAAGTGAACTCTCCAAGATGCATGCATGCAAATACAATAAAATACTCGTAATCACTTCTTGAAATAGAAAGATGCTAATCTCTACATGTGCACCCTCCAAGAAGAATCTCTAGAAATAGAAAAGGAGACCAATTATATGCATACAAAATCCATGCATGTGGCCCTATAAGAGAAACATGCATTCCAAGAAAACTCTTCCACAACAAACTTCAAATAAAACAATATTCATGCCAATTCAAAGAGGTGAGGGCTCTCTCCAATAGAGGTTAAATGATGCCAAGTGTGCCTGAAATATATATGCAATAATAACGAGAGATAAACTAGGAGATTCGTGCCCTAGAAGACTGTTCCATGTAACCACCTCAACCACCCACGATCAATAAAATAATATTCCTAGGAAGAAGTGTCAAAGTGGTTATCCTAATCAATATGCTTGCCAAAACCATGTGTTTTTTCCAAAACCATTAACTAATTTCTCAATACCATGTGCACAATAAGGAGGTGACCTAGAGAGTTGTGCCAAAGTGGTTACACCCCTAATTAATATAATTCTTTCCCATAATGTCTCTCTGATGATGCTCAACCTACCCAAAGAGAGCGAGCCCTAGAGAAGTGTGCAGTGCTCTCCAACAACAATAAAATATAAATGCTTGACTTGAAAAGTGTGCCAAAGAGAGGAGCACTCCATCAAAATCCATAAACTTAATCTAAACAAACCCCTCAAAGTGTGAAAAGATGCAATGTGAAGTAGGGCGCTCAGGCAATTAGCCTCCAAGTTGTCAACATAGAGTCCAAAAGCGACTATAATTATTAAATCATCCTAAACATGTGTGCAAAAAAGTTAATAACCATAGTCCACATCCAATTAATCGCTCCATGATTAAATCACCATGAATATGTGTTCCAATGAGGGGGTGCACTCCGTCAAGGTGTTGTATCATGCAAATAAAGTATGTTTTCCGTAGTAAAACTCCCACATGATAACAACAAAACATAAGGATCAAACTAGGGTACATTGCAAACAAGTTATGATTACAACAAATACTACCATCCAACCTTAGGAAAAGGCTAGATCAACATAAATTCTCATGCATAATCTCATGTGCCCCCTTACCCCCTTATTTCAAGCTTAGTTAATTACACATCAATAAGAGTACATACCTAATTAAATACACCTCCCCCCTAAGTGATGTCTAGAAAATGTTATAATGCTATGTCACCTAGGAAAATCCAATCACAACTTCATATCATAGAAAATAAACATAGCAAAAGTACTAACTTCATCAAATACATTCCATCACACATAGAAAACAATAAGAAAATGACCATGTAGGAAACCCCTTCCAAGTGACACCAATAATACAACATCGTCATTTAAAAAGTCACTAGGAAGCTCCAACAACATCATGAAACATCTACCCCCTAGCAACATTGTCTAACCACTTAGGGGGCTAGAACCATCAACCATGGACACGGTGTAACATCACCAAGATAAACAAGTATACCAAAACCACACCATGATGAGATAAGATGCTCCATAACAATCAAATGTGAAACCAAGGGTTGATTAATCAGGAAAGCACATGTGAGAAGACCAAGCATAATCCCCAAGGAAAAGAACGGAAGCTCCTCAAGCCAAAGATCTTCAATGTCAAAAGAAAAGAAGCTCAATGAAAGTGTTTCTCTCGAAGTCCATCAAAAGATCTATGGAAATAGCAACTCAATGACATGAAAATCCTAAAACTTGATACAATAGCAGGTGTAACAAGGTATATCCACACTAAAACATTATCTAAAAATACAAACATTTAAAAAAAATAAAAATAAATAACATTTGGCCATTTTTCAGCAATATTTTATGTTTAGTTTTTGGGAGCTAAAAATTGTTGGATATGCAGATTTAAGTGGTTAATTCTGTATACTCCTAGTGCCGTAGGGTTTTACCAAGAGGATAAATCCATTTCTGGGTTAAGAAATGCAATTTAAACAACAGAGAATTGTGATTTGGTGCAGATTTACATGACTAGATTCTCACAAAATAAAAAAATAAAAAAAAATATAAAACAGTTAAACAAATCCTTATAAAAATAATAATATTCATTATAATATTCTCAATATTATATATATCCACTATTTCTCTATCAAACAAACCACACTAAAACAGCAGCAAGCCCGAAGCGTACCATCTATCAAGATCATTGTTCTTAAAAAATCTGAATACTCCATAGAATTGGTCCAAAACACAATGTAATTTGTGTAGAAGACTATCCGTTAGAAATGGGTGGAGGGCTTAATTGTTTATGGATTCAGTAGCGTATTTCCATATTGGATATCACAGTGCGTGAGGTTCACCGGTCGAAATTTGGTTTTCGAACACGTCAAAGATCTAGAGGTAAAAAGTCATATTTTGAATATTTTGAATTGTATTTCATTGCGCTTCATGGTAGATGGTATTCTCCAACATCCAAAGCTTGTGGGCGGATTTTTCATTCACACGCTTCCTTCAGTGTAAGTTGAATATTAATATTTCAATTGAAGTCATTCATATAAAACATGAAACCGAAATTTGTGACCAGATTTTTAAGAAGTTGATAATTGTCATATTATGGAATTTGTTCCAATAACTATGACCTGAAATGATAATTGATTGATATGAGCCTCTGAAATGTTAGTCATTCCGATGCAGTCTGGTCAATGAAATTGTAAGTACGATGAAGATTTTATAATAGGCCAAGTACATCGTTTCATMTTTTTCACCGTTAAGGTCAAAGTTCCAAACATAAAGTCTAAACCAGTTTCATCTTCTTCATCGTACAACACACAGTTCCAAACATACAGTCTACAAGGTGGGTATCAAATCCCATCTAACCAACATACAGTCTACAAGGTGGATATCAATCCCATCTAGCCATTCAATAATAAATCAAGTAATACTAATTTGGCTGGGTTATCTTCAAAGCAAATCTCTGATAAGGATAAGGTAATCTGTAAATTAAGTAATACTAATTTGGCTGGGCTCTCTTCAAAGCAAATTGCTGAAACGTAATCCATCAAAACAATAATACTAATTTGGCTAGGCTCTCTTCAAAGCAAATTTCTGATAAGGATAAGGTAATCTGTGGAAACGTAATCCATCAGAAGGCAATGAGCACATGCAAGCAGTAATGCAAACCGATCACGCCGTGAAGCAACAACGTAATGGATGGATAAGAGAACGTGGAACATAATGAACACATGAACAAAGTGATGCATGGAAATAAGACAATGCGAAACAGTCATCTAGCTGACACAGAAAATGGAACTTCGTAGATATGGTGTTCCACATAAAGTGCTTGTTATTATCCTGTAATTGACATTAAGTGGCCATTTGTTGGTGGGTGGCTTATTAATTTATTTGTTGGTGGGTGGCTTATTAATTTATTTGTTGGTGGGTGGCTTATTAATTTGTTCACCAGCCCATTTGCTTTTGATTTTACTTTGTATGAAATAGTTGTTGAATTAGTTTCTATGGAATATTGTAGTAGAAGATAATTAAGTGTATCTTAAGCATCATAAGATAATTTATGAGGATATTTAAATTTATATAGAGTGTAAGCAATTTTTTAGCTTTATCGATTAAGAGAATTTAGAATTTAGTTAACCTAAATATTCTAATAAACATTTTAATAAAGATGAAATAAAATTTAGAAGCTTTATGAATAAGAGAATTTAGAATTTGGTTAACCTAAACAAACATTTTAATAAAGATGAAATAAAAGTTAGAAGTTTTATGAATTAAAAGAATTTAGAATTTGGTTAACCTAAACATTTTAATAAAGATGAAATAAAATTTAGAAAATAAATATTGATAAGAAAAAACGAATCTAAGTATTAGGCACCACACCAACAACAGAGAACAATAATGCAAGTGTGATTGACCTTCTTAGAGAGAAGAAGGATGAATGTAAATAAGAGAGTACACATTTCCATTTAATTTTAAAAGGACCTAATACCTTTTCCACACAAGAACATCCCCATCACTAGCAACCATGAATAGCCCCTCCAACATTGACAAGCACGACAATGGTGAATGCAAGAGAACACAAAAAAAAATGCAATTAAGAGGGCAACAAGTAGAGCAATGATAACCATGCACAAAATCACACCCCAATGACTCCAAATAGTTGAAAGGTGAATGCAAGAAAGATACCACTTTTTTTCAAACCTAACAAGAAAGCTAAATTCTCATTCTCATTCCATGTTTTCCACATAGGAGAATAGTCCAGGACAAAACAAAAAATGCAATCGAACATCATTTCCACACAACAATAACACCACTACTATCAACCATTACAAACACCATTGGAGTAAATGAAAGTAAAAACCTACAAATTCTATCAATATTCTATCATGTGCATTCATATTGGGGGTTTGGATAAAGGAAAAAACCTAAAAAAATATATTTCACCCAATACCAAGGGGGAAAAGGTTTAACTATGTAAATACGGTATGTATTAGGGTTTTGTTTATTGCATTTTTGCTAGAAGTAAAATTTGGGAGAATAGAAATGTCAAGGAAGGTGATAATGTCAATGAGGGTTTGGAATCAGACTTAGGAGATAGCTTGAGTGCCTTCCAAGTTGAGGGTTAGTTAATGATGATCAAATTCCTTTATACTTGTTTGGATTAAGATCTCCCACTCTATATCTATGCATGTTGGAATTTTCCTTATTTTGTTTGAGGTTAGAGTCAACGAGGGTAACAATGTATAGCTAATGACTAGCTTATGATGCAGGAGCATTTTGTCTCCAAAACAACCTTTTTTACTAGACCTAGGGGGTATTTGAATTACTAAGGGAGTGTGTTCCCTAAGTTGAAATTATTGTAATTTTTATGTTTTATTTGAATATAAAAGAATTACATAGGATAAAAGTTGTTCAGTTGAGATTGATTAATATGTAATCGAATATGCCTTGTAAGAAGATCTCAAGAATTTGTAATATTTAGACAGATCTTAGAGTGAGGTATATATCTCTTCAGGATTTTTTGGATCTAAAGGATCCTAGAGATTTATTGGGTGATGATTTTTAGCATCTGAACCAAATTCTAGACCAACATCCTTTGTAATTAAATTTGTAAGACTACGAGCAATAGAAGGGTGTATATGCAGAGACAGAGAATAGAAAGAGTGTGAGTGAAGGCCAATAGTGGCCAAAGGTCAAGTAAAGGACAATTAAATGTAAATGAGGCAAGAAGGCTAAGATCATTGTATAAACTTATGTACAAACATTTATAAATATAATTCTTTGTGTTTGAGGGATCTCTATGTCACTGTTGAAATTGAATATCCCTTCCATTGTGTGAGTTTTCTTGTGTTGAGTAATTACAGTTCATATCAGACTCTTCAGAATCATGTTTGCAGGTTTCAAGGTAAATTTGTATAAAAAATCCTCAATTCAAATAAGGAAGGATCGAAGAATCTGATTAAGGATTGATTGGGTCGAGTTGACAACAAATTGGAGTGGAATCAAGGATAAATAGGGTTAGAATCCAACTCTGTGTGCAAACGAGTCAAAGGTTGAGTCAAAAACATTCAAAGAACATAGTTGAATAGTTTTGCAGGTATCGATGAACAATGACTGTTGGATCGAGATGAGGGAGTGATCACGATCATCGATTTATGGGACCAGGACTTCATTCATGAGTCTAAGTTTGGACAACCGTGATTAGAATCACAGAGAAGAGAATATCCAATCATGACCGTGGATCATTGGAAGGATCAATGACTGAGATCAATAGTCTTTCATAATGGCTTGAGTTCCAAAACCCAGAGGTGATCGTGACTGTTAATAGTCCATATCAACGAAGGTCAACATTTATCCTGGCCTCGGAGTCCGATACAATTTGTTTAGAGACCTTCGGAGTCTACGTATTAGAGTGCATAACTGGAGAAGTACTCTAATAGGAGCAGTCTCATCAATGATTGATATTGATCGAGAAAGATAGATCAATAGTGAAGGAAGATGGTCCGACCAATGATGAAGACTAATTCAGAGTGATCTGGATTGATAGATCTGGAGAAGACCGATGGTCATGACATAGGTTTAAAGATAAGCCAAAGCACAAGGAAAGAGGATTCCAAATAGGTTGGTAGAAAGAATGAGTCAATAGGATATTGACAAAGAATTTACTAAAGTAAAGGAAAGATTCAGTATAGTGATGAAGCTGCTAAAAAAAAGTGAATAATACTAGATATATGGTTGGATATTGAGGAAGAGAAAGGTGAAATGGCATATGTTGTAGGTTAATTTGAAGTGCATATTGAATGCTTAGATTAGAGAACAAGAAATAAAAGAAGCTAAGTACAAAAGTCCTTGGAAACAAGACTAGTAGTTCACTATTGTGAACCTGAGAAGGGAGTGATGCTTGGAGAGGAAGATGAGTTACAGATTGCAGACCTCATGGAGAGCTTGGATAAGGAGAGGATGCTAAAAGCATCTAAAGAGACTGAAGAATATCATGCTTTTAAAATAGATGAGTCATGTGTGATTGCAGGACTTGCAGGTTATGAAGATAGGAAACCATTAGAAGTTGCCATAAAGGACAAAGGCGATGATGAATTTCCTCATGAAGGCATAAGAGAGAGACATATTCCAAAAAAATTCATGTCCAAGGAAGAGATAGCATTTTCTCTTGAAAGTTGTAAAAGAGGAATTTATGCATATTTACAAGATGCCAATGATGAAGTACATGGAATTTTAAATTGGGCTATGGAAGGGTATAGTGATGCAAGTATGGAACTGGCCAAAGAAGAAATGATAGTGTATGAGGATGGTGTTGAATATCATTGGTGTGCGATCATGGAGGAATCCTTACAAAGAGGTATAAAATGTTTGCATCAAATTTGTCATTTTAATAAATTCCAAGAACAAAATTTGATGGAGCAATCATGTAGACTAAGCATGCAACTTAAGGATATGCAATATTTTTTGCATAAGTTTTTACTTAGTGAGATTTATTTTCAAGAATCTAAGGATAGACAACGATGTGAAGAACAAGAGATGGAAACAACCATATAAATTTTTTGTAATAATTTGCAGCACACAAATTGCAACAATGGTGTGTACCAACATAGGACAATACTAAACATTAAGGAGTTATGGAAGCATTTGATAAATATTTCCAAGTGGAAATACCAGAAGAAGATGAAAAACATGTCAGTACAACTTACTAAAGGAATCAAAGATGTTGCAAAACAATAGATTAAAGTATGGGATCATGGAAGGATGTAGGGAACAATAAGGCAGAATCAAGGCAACAAGGCAAGTGAGCAACAACATAAGGTTTGGGATCCAGGAGGACTCCAACAAATGAAGAATCGTGATTAGGATATCATGAAACATTTAATCCTGGGAGGTTGATGCAGGAGCATTTTGTCTCTGAAACAACCTTGTTTGACTAGACCTAGGGGGTCTTTGAAATAGTAAGAGAGTGGATTCCCTAAGTTGAAATTATTGTAATTTTTATGTTTTATGGAATATAGAAGAATTGCATAGGATAAAAGTTGTTGAGTTGAGATTGATTAATATGTAATTGAATCTTCCTTGTAA
>SNQJ01S0036641.1:11515-22818 GCA_010110895.2 Picea sitchensis
ATCTAAAAATTGGTATAAAAAAATGGTTTTATTAAGAAAATAAGTATTGCAAAAGTTTTTAATTATGAGACCAAAACTCCTCTTCAAATAATATGAAAATTTTTAGAATGATATTGAAAGAAATATTTTTCACTTTTGGCATTATCATCTACATGCATTTTTTAGTTTGGTTATGCAAAGGGATTTTCTAGAGACTTTAAAAGAATAACCTTTCCTTTTATACAAAGAGATGGACAGATTGGATACAAGAACTTAAGACATAAACCTTTAACCTAAAATCCAAGTTGCTGGGCACCATAAATTTTCACGAGAACATAACTTCTATATGAAATATTGTCTTAAAAGCATGGTCACTTGTTGAAAAGATCTAAAATAAAAGAACCATACTTTTCATTAACAATTTGGTTAAAGAGAACTGCCTCCAATTATTATTGTCTTAAAATTATGGTCACTTGTTAAAGAGATCTAAAATACAAGAACCATACTTTCCATTAACAATTTGGTTTAAAAGAGACCTCCCTTGCAAAGAGATGGAGAGATAGAAGAATCATACTCTCCACAAAGAGTTTGGTTTAAGAGAGGCCTTCCTTGCAAAAAAATGAAGAGATTAACTACAAGAAATTAAAACATAAACCCTTAACCTAAAAGTCAAGCTTCCGACATCATAAATTTTGAGGAAACTATAGCTTCCATATACATTTGTCTTAAAAGCAAGGTCACTTGTTAAAGAGATCTCAAATAGAAGAATCATACTCTCCATCACAATTTTTGAACACTTAATTGTTTTAGTTGAGATAGGGCCTAAAATACTATATCATTTATGTTAATTTTTTAATACTTAATTGTCTTCATTAAAATAGGGCCTAAAATACTATATTATTTATGTTTTAAAAGCATGGTAACTCATTAAAGAGATGTTAAATAGTAGAATTAGTGACACTAAAAAACTAAAACCCTTCTTAAATTAGATTTAAACCAAATTGGTAATCAAATATGATTACCAAATTAAATTGCAATTGGGTTTCAATATCCTGGATTTAAATCAAATCAATTTTGAATATTACATAATCTTAATTTTTTCTTCTCAATAGAATCTGGATTTAAATCAAATCAATTTTAAATACTACATAATCTTAATTTTCTTACCAACCATGAACACAAACAAATTATTATGGTTGTCCTGGTTTTGATGATACACAATGGTGCGAATTAAACTGAGTAACATGATAAAAACATAACACGAACTATAACATAACCAATGTAAATGCAAATATAATTTAAAGTTATTCGATTTTTTTTTAATAGATATAGATAGTTATGCAATAATGAAAAAAAATTTGAAAAATAGTTTCATCAAAAACCTATTTAAAAATGTAAAAATAATTCCTTTTTTCAAGATTATTTATCTTAAATTTTAAAATTTGTAAAGTATAAAGATTAATCAGTAACATGGCTAAAATCTATTAAGACAATATATTTGAGTTTGTTGAAAATGAATATAAATAAAGAGAATAACTACTATTCCTTTTAACCACAAACTAAACTCAATTGACAAACATCACATAAATTTATCTTAAAATATATATAAATTCAAATTTAAGTTTATTTACTCATGAAACTATTAAATTCAATTTAATTTAATAATATTAAATAATAATCATATGAAAAAAATAAACTAAACTCAATTGACAAACATCACATAAATTTATCTTAAAGTATATATAAATTCAAATTTAAATTTATTTACTTATCAAACTATTAAATTCAATTTAATTTAATAATATTAAATAATAATCATATGCAAAAAAATAAAAATAAAGAAAGAAAACATCTTAATATTTTTCATTTATGTTAAAAAATATTAAAACTTAAAAAACATTAGATGTTGTTCAACAACTCATAAAATGTGTCAATGTGAATGCTTCATGTATCTCATACCCAGACAGAAAAATCTATTAAATAATTAAAACTCTAGAGGCCTACTTTATTTACCGATTATAAAATCTTCAAAGCGCCAAGTCAAATTAAAAAATATCAAAAGAATTCAAATGAAAACTCTAATAGAACATTAAAAGGAAAAATAAATGTTATAATTATACATTTTTAACAATTTACAATTTTACATAGTTGAATTTCTAACTTGATGAAAGAAACAATAAATGTTATAATTATATATTTTTAACCATTTAGAATTTTGTCAACAACCAGGGAGGATATGAGGGTAGTTAAGGCCCCTATCCACCACCCTCCTCCCATGTCCACTTGTTACGCTTAGCTTTCTTTTCGGCCAAGCCTCAATGTGTTGAGTCTCAATGGAGACTCGGGTTCGGATCCTTGGCACTAGTACGATACATTGAATGACCATTAATCCACCAATTATGGCCACCATCCATCAACTCCTCCCTCATCGTGCTCTTTTCATCCTAAGAGGGGTTTTATTATTGGCATTTGGTCGTAGTTCACTATCTCATTTTGCTTGCTTTTCTCCGCGCCTTAGCTTTTCATCCTCCGTCTCTCGCTCGCTCCTTTCACCACCCCATTGTTGATTTCACTTGCCCTATGATTTGCTTAGTCATGCCTCACGAGAGAGGTAAGTCCCAGTGCGGGCCAGGCTATTACAGTCGGTTCGGCAAGCACAAACACTTGGGACCAGCCTCTCTCGCTCTCATCCCAACTGGTAGTTTGGACCACTCACCCTCCTCTGATCAGAATTGGCATGAGGTGGATCAACTAGAGCCTCGTTCATCAAACATAGAGGGTCTCCACATAGATTTTCCAATGGAAGAGGATGTTCCTCCCAACTGGGAGGAAATTCATCCATATCCATCGACGACCACCTCAGAACAACGGTCGACCACATGCACTATCACCCCTTTGATTTTTCTGGAGCAAGTCGAGATAGGCTGTATCATTGAAGAGGAAGTCCCTCTTCAGAAGGAGAGCCTTGGTAAGAATTTTGGTGCTACTATGGAAGAGGACCCTGGTAAGAACTCTATTGTTGCTAAGGATTCTACTACTGCTAAGAATTGTTCCATTGATACTATGGAAGAGGACCCTCGTAAGAATTATATCGCTGCTAAGGATTTTGTCACTGCTAAGAATTTTGTCGCCGCTACTATGGAAGAGGACCCTGGAATAAAATGGGACGAATGCTGGAATGAAGACTACGCAGAAGAGCATGCTCATCCAGCTCCCAACTCTTACAAGATTACGGAAGACCACCTGGCCTTGATCTTCAAAATGCGTAAGGACTTGGCAGAGAAACTACACAACTAGCACACCCTCAGAAAACACGTGGACATCTTGTACGAGTCCCTATGAAGCGATCCTGTGAAAATTCGATACCCGACTTGTTGCCAGCCATTTGCATTCAAAGTTCGCCAGGATGGACACCCGGGTTCGTCTCATGACTAGCCCCCCTACTGTTGTTTTTTTTGTCTTAATGTTAAGTCTTTGATGCATTTCAAACTCTAGTTCTGGTTCATTAGCTCGTTGGGGCACACATTCTACTGCTTGTTCTCGTTTCCACGTTTGTGGTAGAACATGTGGCAAGTCCCCATGTTCTTGAAAGATGTCCTATTTTAGTATTTAAACATTATTTCTTATGTGTTATGGCTTCCACTACTATAGAAGAACAAGTGACATGCTCTAGTGTATACTCAAACATGTATAATTTTTACTAACTCAAGATAATACAATACTTTTTTATTTAAAAAAAAAATTCAATTCTACATAATTGAATTTCTAACGAGTTGGATATAATATTCAACACTTTTCAAAGATTGAATATCCATGGATGTGGATATCTTAGATCCATTCGAAATTTTAGTTATTTGTGACAATTTAAAAAAAAAAACTGATAACCACCAATTTTCAAATTCAATAAATCAAATTTCGAGTTACTATTTTACAATTCTACATAGTTGAATTTCTAACGAGGTGGATATAGGATCCAATACTTTTCAAAGGTTGAATATTCACGGACGTGGATGTCTTAGATCGATTTGAAATTTTAGTTGTTTGTCACAATCTCCTCCTTTTCACAAAACCCCATAACCACCGATTTTAAAATTCAACAAATCAAATTTCGGGTTGCTATGGTAATTTTGTAAGTTAATTTGTTTTACAACATCTTTATTATTTAAAGAGTAATTTGGTTAATGTCTTAGTTTTAAATTTTAAAGAGTAATTTGGTTAATGTCTTAGTTTTAAATTTTAAAGAGTAATTTGGTTAATGTCTTAGTTTTAAATTTTAAAGAGTAATTTAGTTAATGTTTTAGTTTTAAATTTTAAAGAGTAATTTGGTTAATGTCGTAGTTTTAAATTTTAAAGAGTAATTTGGTTAATGTCTTAGTTTTAAATTTTAAAGAGTAATTTGGTTAATGTCTTAGTTTTAATTTTGTTTTATTAAAAAAATAAAATTATTCTTATTTGTAAATCCATTATATATCCATATCTAGCTACTACAATCGTATCATATTATACAATTTTAGTATTATACAATTGTTTATATGTGTGTGGAGATGGATCGCACTTAGAGAGATCCAACGATAGTAAATTAATTAATAGAGGTTGAACTAAATACGTGAGCAGAGCTCACTTTCGTTGTATATTAATTTAAATCAATTACATATATATAGCACAAGGTGCATGAAACAAACTTGAACAAATCTCTTATAAATGTGGATCTGAAACTAATGCAAACCTAAACATGAACAACTTAGTTACGTAAATCTTAACTAAGTATCCTAATTTCTACATTATTCCAACACTCCCCCTTAATGGAGAAATGGATTTTCTACCAAACATAATAGAGCAGAATATAACATGCTTGCTGGTCTCAGTCTCAGCTAGGCTTACAAATTAACAATTTCATCTTGACCTTTCTTGATCTTAGATAGTGATGTAGATGGAGCTTGCTACTCCATATATGTTTCATCTTGACTCTGTTCTGCTTCATAGCTCTTTTTACTTTGTTCCTCGGCATTTTGGAATTTGACTTCTGATTATTGTTCTTTGTCCTCAACACTTCTGCATTTTCTTGAGAACATTTGTTTTTAATGTTCACAAATGCTTCCAACTCCACATAAATATGTTGCTCCCATTTCTGGATACAATCAACAATGTCCTGCTCAACGGACTCTTGCAACATTAGCTCATAGTAATACTTTATTTCTTCAGGATTCCACTTTATGAAGANCTTGAGAACATTTGTTTTTAATGTTCACAAATGCTTCCAACTCCACATAAATATGTTGCTCCCATTTCTGGATACAATCAACAATGTCCTGCTCAACGGACTCTTGCAACATTAGCTCATAGTAATACTTTATTTCTTCAGGACTCCACTTTGTAAAAACTGACTCAATTTCTATATCTATAATGCAGTCTTCTTCTTCTTCAGTGTCCATATAGTCCTCATCATAATATAATGTTTCTTTGTATTCATCATAATATGCCTTTTGAAGCCATTCCTCAATAAATTTTAATTCTTCATCAAACTTATCTGGCACTTCACCTAAGTGCTTCATATCACATTCTTCCTTAGAAAACCCCGCACACTCAAAAACATTCATTAGAGTATCAATACAATTTTTGCTCATTTCATTTTGCTCTTCTAAGAGAGCTTTTTTTATTTTTCTCCTCTTCATCTTCCTTCTCTTCCTTCACTGCAACCATAAAGTTGTCTTCCACTTGATTTGTGTATGCAAGTTGATGAAGTAAGACACGACCACCACCTCGCGCTCCTGCTCATAGGGTCGATCAATCATTTCATGAGCCGAAGCAGCTCTTCCGATTCCCTGCCGGAATCTCTGCTAAAAACCCGATCCACAGGTCCTTTTCTTTTGCCTCACGGCCTTCTGCATTCAACCGTGAACTTCCCCGACTTAATTTCGGGTTTTGGGGTATCGCGATCCTCAATGTCACGAACCTCTATCCCCGCGATCTCTCGATCACCGAATCTCCAAAATGTCGAAACGGTTTTTCCCGCCTTAGCCCCTCTTGGATTGGCTCTGGTCCACATGACCACCATCTCACAAGACCGCAACCTTATCTCCTATCGGGATTTCGGACTTTCCAATGCCGAAATGCATTTTCTCTCGGGACTGTCGATCTCTCGAATCTGGATTCTCCGCTATGCTGACAGCTGGTCCCTTAAATGACACTTCCCTCCTTTCGGGGTTTCGGACTTCGATCTTCCGAAATGTATGGACTTCTTGTCCATGGAATCCCCGATTCGTCGATGGACTCTCCCGATCTCGCCACGTGTTCCCCAATAGATGGACGGCTCAGGCTTGTATCGGGGTTTTCACTGTGAACTTACCCGATCTCCTGTCCACGGGAATTCCGATATCCCGATTGTCGATATCCCGATTAGTTGCTCTCGTCGGGACTTTCACCTCGGCTTTCCACGAAGGCTTCGATCACTGCCACACACCCCAGTAGATGGACGGCCCTGATCGCCTCTCGCGATTTCGCGACTTCTGATGCTCCGGAAATCTTTTCCTCAGGATTCGTGAAACGCCAAACCCCGATGCACCGATTTGACTTTTCTATCGGGACTTTCCCCGATGGCCCGGATCTCCACCATGCGTCCCGACTGATGGACGACCCTGATCCGATCTCGCAATTTCAGAGTTTTTGATACCTCGATGATAGAAATTCTATCAACTCAAAACCCCGGTAGCCAATATACCGATGGGTCACTTGATCCCCGCCACGTGTCTCCACAAACGGATGGTCCAGATGATTCCCGGGACTTTCACCCTGGAGATTTCCCGATCTCCTGTCCATGGGATTTTTTATTTCGCGAAGGTCGATATCCCGATGACCACGCCTATCGTCGGGATTTTCCTCCTCCCGCTCACGAAGCTTAAACCTTGTGCAACTTCAGGCCGATCCAACGACTGACGGGTATTTTGATTAGATATGACGATTCAGATATGTCCTTCTTGTGCGCTCCTCCTGAGCCTTCCTGGACGTGGAAATCTTAACGGTCCAGAATCTCTTTCTCCATTCGATCTGACGGCTGTTGTGCTCCCTCTTGAGCTTGCACACTTTTTTCGCAGCCTTGGGAGGATTTACCAAAACTCAAACTCCTTGATCTTTGTCTGGTTCCTCCTGTGAGCTCTCGGCTTTAAGCCTCGTCTGCGTTCTCCACGACGTTGTTCCTCCTGAGCTTGGAGAACTATGAACTGTCCAAAGAGTTTTTCGACCTCTGCGTTCCTTGCAGTTATAGCTTCGTGCGCTGAAACCACTACTCCTCCTGAGCTTATCCTTGAATCCCCAAGGGATTCTTTGACTTATGCATCTCTGTAGAGTCTTCTCGCACACACAGTGTTGTCTCTTCTGAGCTTCTCAAATGCTCAGACCCCTAAGGGGTTTTATCCTTATTTCTTATCCCACAGATGGAGAATACTTGGATGCTCTCCTGGCTATCCTTTGTCTCAAGCAACTTCTTGTTGAGTCTGCAGGGTATTCAGTAACCCTGTGAAGATCCCTCAGTGGATTCTTCCCTCTAAATCCCAGAACTCAAAGAGTTCTCTTTTCTTCTGTCTGCACACTTACTCAATGTCCTCCTAGCAGAGTATCTTTTCACAGAACATCAGCAGTTCTTCCCTCTATGAACTCCTTGCACCTTCTCAATGCCCGCTTGGCAGAGCTATTCAGAATCCTTAGTGATTTTGGTTCTCCTTAAGAACTCATAGCAGAGTTCTTCTCAATGCACCACTGTGCATATGCTCAATGCCCACTTGGCAGAGCTCTAAATAATTCCTCAGTGATTCTGTTTGCAATTGTGTTCTTCTCCCACAGTCTTGCCTCTTGAGGTGTTCAGCAACCTCACAGGTCTTTTCCTGATTTGTTGATTTCAGCTTCTTGTGCCACAACACATCTTTGTCTGAATCCACAAAGTTCAGAACTGCTTCAGTGCACTGGTATTCAAAGACCAAAGTACTCTGTCACACCCTCATGGCATGAAACCTCAAAGACCTTCACCTGAAATCAGACACACTCCTTCAAATGCAAACCTACAACATGCATTCATATCATAAAATAGAACACACCAAGGCATCCACATAATACATAAATACATGCAGGAAAAACTGCTTTTGTTTATATTAATAAAAGTGCCTCTTTACAAAGGTTTTCCTGAGCACGACCTGTAACAAGGTCTTGGCTCCTTATTTTCTTCTCTCTACTCGCAGATTCTCTTCTCTCCACTCCTGCTTCACTCTACTCTATCTCCACTCTACTCTCTATGCTAGTTCTACTAACTACTAAAGATATACCATTCATCTTTTACATGAGGGGGCTCTTCGAGCTCTTCCCTCCAATCTACCTACCCTATTCAATTACATTGAATGGGCTGTCTAGTCCACTATCTGGATCTAGATATCAGCCTTACAAAACATTAAAAGCCTACCTACTTACGCCTTCACAAAGGCACGACTTCACATCTCAACATCTTACAACATTTAATTACATTCAATTACAAAATAAAAGATGAGGGTTGCGCCTCTCTTCATTTGGAATGCACGCGCTTGATACGGCTGGCTGGCTGGCTGGATGTTGTGGAGAGATGCTCCTGCATCATACTCCTTAGATGCAAAATTCATGAGCTCCTGCTCATGAGCTTCCCATCTCTGATGTTGAAATCCTCCTGGATCCCAAATCATCCTTTGGAGTTGTTCGCCCGCTCCATCTATTTGTTGTTGTTGCTGCTGCTTCTGCGCTGTTGTTGTTGCTTCTCTTCTGCTCAGCTTCTCCTCGTTGGCAATCCTTGCTGACCTTAACATCAGTCTTCTGATATCCTCGATCGCTTCATCCAGCTGCTCCAGTGGCTGGTCCTGTTCATGCAGTCTCCCCAGCTGCAAAACGTTTCAGCTCATGGACAGATCACGTGATCTCCCATGCCTTCTTCATCAGTTTCCAACTTCACCTATTGGATGTGCACACCCTGCACTTTCACCCTTCTCTCCAGGGCTTCAATCTGCTCATACAGATCAGCCAAACTAGTGTTGTTTGTTTCTTCTTCTTCCTCTTCTTTTGCTACAAACCCCCATGTTGCAGTCTTTTGAGTCTCCTGGCTAAAAATACTGAGCCATTCCTCAGAATGCTCATTATCCCCTTCTTCTTCTTCTGTTGTTAGCTTCAGTGCTACAGCTTCCTTAGCTTCCTAGCTGAATGCATTGATCCATTCCTCAGAATGGTCATTCTCTTCTCCTGCTTGGGCAGCTTCAGATATCTGCTCCAATTCTTCTGCGACAGTTTCAACTAGTTGTCCCTCTATTGTTGCTGCATCTGGAACCCAGATTTTTGCCTCCTCCTGGGCAAGTGGTAGGAATATCTCGATTCCCCCAATCATTACAAGGATCCTCAGATCCTCCTCTTCTGTCAGTTGGACCTACTGATATAAATCCATCTCTGAATTTATGAGACCCTCCGATAGTCTCATCTGCTCATCCCTGCCCACCTGGAAATATGGGATGTCTCTACTGCCCTCCTGGCAGTCCATGGAATCAACTAATTCCATCTTTGTTTCCTTGCCCACCTCGCAAACTGGAAACCTTTCGCTACCCTCATGGCAGTCTGTGAGATCCTGCAGCGACCTCATATCATTGCCCAGCTGGAAATGTGAAATTCCCTGGCTGTCCTGATGACAGTCTCTGAGATCCTGTAGTGATCTCAACTCATTGCCCTCCTGGAAAACTGGAATTTCCTCTCTTCCCTCCCAGAAGTTCTTGAGATCTTCAGCCGGTCCCAATTCATTCTCTTCACCGAGAATTTTTCCAGATTCTGGTTCACATACTTGAACCATCTCCTTAGGTCCGTCGAGGTTTTCAGCATGCCTCAACCATCCTCTTAACAACCTACGTTGTCTTCTAGACATCAACTCCTTGACTGGCCATTTTTCTTTTGCCTTCCTCATGGGCCACTCATACACCCATCTCTTCTTGGTATTCTGCTGCATCCGCAATGAAATCTTTTCTATTTCTTTCTTTATATCAGCGAGCTCTTCATCTATATCTTCTTGGCTCCATAGCTCCGATTTTTTCCTTCCAACATACTTACGGCCTCCAGTAGCCATGTCGCTGTCTCTGTTTTCTCTCCTAGCAAACCTGCTGCTGTCACTCTGCAAAACTGAGTGTTTCCAGCTTCTCCCTTCAGTCCTGCTGACTGTCTTCGGGATTGTTGCCTTCCTGCAAACCACCATCACAGAGTCTCCAGCGCTCTGTCTTCCTTTACCTCCCCGCTTCACCTGAAATATACAAGTGAAGTCCCGCTCTGATACCACTTTGATGTGTATCAGAGTGCTCTTTACCTCTTATGCCTCCCTCGTCTGAAATATATAGACAAGAATCAGGCTCTGATACCACTTGATGTAGTAAGACACGAACACCACCTCACGCTCCTGCTCACATGATCGATCAATCATTTCATGAGTCGAAGTGGCTCTTCCGATTCCCTGCCGGAATCTCTGCTAAAAACCCGATCCACAGGTCCTTTTCTTTTGCCTCACGGTCTTCGGCATTCAACCATGAACTTCCCCGACTTAATTTCGAGTTTCGGAGTTTCACGATCCTCGATGTCACGAACCTCTATCCCCACGATCTCCCGATCACCGAATCTCTGAAATGCCGAAACGGTTTTTTTCGCTGTTATTGGATAAATCCGTAAGTGCGGACACAAACCGATCTCCCTAGATCCACCTAGATCTAGAACAAAGCAAGACAGAACATGACTCTTTCCCTAGATTTTAACCATTCAATTAAATAGGAGGCAAGAATAAATAACATACCTTATGATCGCTTCCTATGGTCTTTGTAGCTCCTGCTTCGCTCCAGTGCTCTCGTACTATCAAGACCAAAACAATACAAACCAATCGAAGTGAAGACATCACAATCTATTCAACAATCAATCTATGTATATGATCAAGGAATTATACAATAAAGTAGACTTGGCTTTATAGGAAAGAAGCATATTACTGTATCATATTAAATGTGAAAGAGAGATTACAACCATGGCCCTGATGTCGTAAAGTCCTTTCCAACTGTCCTTCATTCCCCACACACTTTGACTCCAAGAATTCTGCGAGCATAGATCTGATGATATTCACAATCTATCTTGACAAAGCAAATCTCAAAGCCACTCCAACCAAGCTAATAATTCCAAGCGAACCAAAGCTAACAAGCTCAAGAACCAACAAAGCTAACTTTCTTCATGAGAACTCCTCTCCTTTTATAAGTTGAAGAGGATAAGGTGAGGAGGTTAGGATGATCCCACTAAATCATGAAAGCGAG
>SNQJ01S0036641.1:25349-37287 GCA_010110895.2 Picea sitchensis
AGATCCAAACCATTCGGATGCCACCTCACCATAGAAGTTTCTCCTTCTAGAAGATTCGAGAAAAAGCTCAGTTTTCCCACATGTAGGCATTCTCGCACCCTAGCTATAGAGAAACCTGTGAACATCTCGCACCCTAGCTATAATGCAACCTGCGAGAATGGGTAATTCTCACACCCTGCCTATATAGCAACCTGCGAACTTCTTTTTTATAAGGTTTTTACATAGGGAAATGCAACTTCTTTTCTTAGGAATAGTTCTTCTCCCTTTTCTCTTTAGGAACTCAGACCACTGACCCCTTTGAAGGCAATAGATAGGTTTACATCATTAATGATCATAGGGATGACGAAAATAATGTGTAACACCCGCCTTAGCCCCTCCTGGCTAGGCTCTGGTCCACATGACCACCATCTCACAAGACCGCAGCCTTATCTCCTATCGGGATTTCGGACTTTCCAATGCCGAAATGCATTTGCTCTCGGGACTGTCAATCTCTCGAATCCCGATTCTCCGCTATGCTGACAGCTGGTCCCTTAAACGACACTTCCCTCCTTTCGGGGTTTCGGACTTCGAAGTTCTTAAATGTATAGACTTCTTGTCCACAGAATCCCCGATTCACTAATGGACTCTCCCGATCTCGCCACGTGTTCCCCAATATATGGACGGCTCAGGCTTGTATCGGGGTCTTCACTGTGAACTTACCTGATCTCCTGTCCACGGCAATTTCGATATCCCGATTGTCGATATCCCGATTAGTTGCTCTCGTCGGGACTTTCACCTCGGCTTTCCACGAAGGCTTTGATCACTGCCACGCGCCCCAGTAGATGTATGGCCCTGATCGCCTCTCACGATTTCGCGACTTATGATGCTCCGGAAGTCTTGTCCTCAAGATTCGCGAAACGCCGAACCCCGATGCACCGATTTGACTTTTCTATCGGG
Organism: Picea sitchensis; assembly: GCA_010110895.2. Classification (NCBI taxonomy): domain Eukaryota; kingdom Viridiplantae; phylum Streptophyta; class Pinopsida; order Pinales; family Pinaceae; genus Picea; species Picea sitchensis. The sequence goes on from SNQJ01S0036641.1 coordinate 26,286, forward strand.
ACTTTCCCCGATAGCCCGGATCTCCACCACGCGTCCCGACTGATGGACGACCCTGATCCAATCTCGCGATTTCGGATTTTTTGATACCCCGATGACAAAAATTATGTCAACTCAAAACCCTGGTAGCCAATATACCGATGGGTCGCTCGATCCCCGCCACGTGTCTCCACAAACGGACGGTCCAAATCGTTCCCAGGACTTTCACCCTGGAGATTTCCTGATCTCCTGTCCACGGGATTTCCGATTTCACGAACGCCGATATCGCGATGACCACACCTATCGTCGGGATTTTTCTCCTCCCTCTTACGAAGATTAAACCTCGTGCAACTTCAGGCCGATCCAATGGCGGATGGGTATTTTGATCAGATCTGACGATTCAGATGCATCCTTCTTGTGCGCTCCTCTTGAGCCTTCCTGGATGTGGAAATCTTAATGGTCCAGAATCTCTTTCTCTAGTCGATATGACGGCTACTGTGCTCCCTCTTGAGCTTGCACACTTTCTTCCCAGCCTTGGGAGGATTTACCAAAACTCAAAGGCCTCGATCTTTGTCTGGTTCCTCCTGCGAGCTCTCGGCTTTAAGCCTCATCTGTGTTCTCCACGATGTTGTTCCTCCTGAGCTTGGAGAACTCTGAACTCTCCAAAGATTTCTTCGACCTCTGCATTCCTTGTAGTTATAGCTCTGTGCGTTGAAAGCACTACTCCTACTGAGCTTATCCTTGAATCCCCAAGGGATTCTTTGACTTCTGCGTCTCTGTAGAGTCTTCTCGCACACACAATGTTGTCTCTTCTGAGCTTCTCAAACGCTCAGACCCCTAAGGGGTTTTATCCTTCTTTCTTCTCCCACAGATGAAGAATACTTGGATGCCCTCCTGGCTATCCTCTGTCTCAAGAAACTTCTTGCTGAGTCTGCAGGGTGCTCAGCAACCCTGTGAAGATCCCTCAGTGGATTCTTCCCTCTAAATCCTAGAACTCAAAGAGTTATCTTTTCTTCTGTCTGCACACTTACTCAATGCCCTCCTGGCAGAGTATATTTTCACAGAACGTCAGCAGTTCTTCCCTCTGTGCACTCCTTGCACCTGCTCAATGCCCGCTTGGCAGAGCTCTTCAGAATCCTTAGTGATTATGGTTCTCCTTAAGAACTCACAGCAGAGTTCTTCTCAATGCACCACTATGCATATGCTCAATGCCCACTTGGCAGAGCTCTACAGAATTCCTCAGTGATTCTGTCTGCAACTGTGTTCTTCTCCCATAGCCTTGCCTCCTGAGGTGTTCAACAACCTCACAGGTCTTTTCCTGAGTTTTTGATTTCAGATTCTTGTGCCACAACACGCCTTCGTCTGAATCTGTAGAGTTCAGAAGTGCTTCAGTGCACTGGTATTCAGAGACCGCAGTACTCTGTCACACCCTCATGGAATGAAACCTCAAAGACCTTCACCTGAAATCAGACACACTCCTGCAAATGCAAACCTACAACATACATCTACAACATACATTCATATCATAAAATAGAACACACCAAGGCATCCACATAATACATAAATACATGCAGGAAAAACTGCTTCTGTTTATATTAATTAAAGCGCCTTTTTACAAAGGTGTTCCTGAGCACAGCCTGTAACAAGGTCTCGACTCCTTCTTTTCTACTCTCTACTGTCAGATTCTCTTCTCTCCACTCCTGCTTCACACTACTCTATCTCCACTCTACTCTCTATGCTAGCTCTACTAACTACTAAAGAGATACCATTCATCTTTTACATGAGGGGCCTCTTCAAGCTCTTCCCTCCAATCTACCTACCCTATTCAATTACATTGAATGGGCTGTCTAGTCCGCTATCTGGATCTAGATCTGATCCTTACAAAACATTAAAGTCCTGCCTACTTACGCCTGCACAAAGGCACGTCTTCACAGCTCAACAACTTACAACATTTAATTACATTCAATTGTAAAATAAAAGATGAGGGTTGCGCCTCTCTTCATATTGAATGCATGTGCTTGATACGGCTGGCTGGCTGGCTGGATGACGTGGAGAGATGCTCCTGCATCACAAGTGGACCATTCTTGTCACCAAACAACAACTCATCAATAAGATGTTTCTCATGCATCAATTTTGACCACTCTTCATTAGATGAATTGTCTTCATCAAATCTGACTTCATATGTCTCTCCTTCAAATAGATCTTCCTCCATAATGTTTTCAGTCTCATGAGTTGTTTTACAGTTGTCTTCATCAGCTTTAGCACATTCCATCTCATCAACAATCTGAGTTATTGAATTCATCAAATTACTACATATTGCATTAGTAGTTTCCTCATTATCACAGATTACTTCATTGGCACTGTCTTTATTAACCATTGCAACTTCAATACTACCATGTTCAGTTTCTATTTCAGTTATGAGACTGTCAACACAATCATCATTATTCACATGTGACTGAGCACAATGGAATTCAACATCTTCTCTGTCAATTTCAAAAGTTTCCTCATATAGAGATGCATTTGTTTCAAATTCATCATTCAACTGTATGTCTATACAGTGGGGTTCATTCACAACAATCTGGCTAAGTTCAGTTTCACTCACATAAGCTTCTTCAAATGCACTGATATGCTCCAAAGTGTTTATTCCCTCTGCACTATACTTCATTTCTATGATATCCCAAAACATTTTTGCATTCTCTATTTTACTAAATTCGTATAACAGAGCAGACATGATGTCATTATTCAATGTTGAACTAACAAGATATAATGTTAATTTATGTCTTCTCTTCTCAGTAGGATCTTCATAACCATTTTGAACAAATTCCCATAAATCTACTGATCCAAGTAAACCTTCCATTTTCATTTTCCAAAGATCAAAATTTTTACCTGAAAATGATGGTAAAACTGGCATTAACCTTTTCAATATTGCATTGATTTATTCATCTTCATCAATCTACTCTAGATCCACAATTTGATCCTGATCTCCATCAAGTATGAGTTCCTCGGCTACTGCTGAAGACACTTTATATTTACCTGCAAAATATATTTCCTCTTGTTGATTCTTCCTTCGCATGTGTTTCATCTCTCTCTGGAGTTGTTTAATTCTCCTTTGCTTACCCATTACAGCTTCATCTTCTACTAGATTCATTCATGGCTATGCCTCCATCAAAGATTTTTCTCACACCTCTACCTCAGCAATTCTGAGCTAAGAAACAAAGTAATTGGAAATGGTGTTGTCGTCACACCACAATTTCAATTCCACGAGCAACATACAAGAAGTCACCTAAGAGCAGCGATATCCACCTCTACACTTCAACGTAGAGAAATTAAACAACAATCTCCACTTCACAAAAAACACTTACAAGTTCCAGCATCAAAATCGTGTCCAAATTGAATAAAGATTGACAACAACAACGAACAAACTTCGATTTTGATTTCTCCTCCTTTTGCTGCCACCACCAATCCTTTCTCCTTCTTTTGTTGCCACCACCAAGACTTCTCCTGCCAACAATAATGCAGCAGCTTCCTCAGCTGATCCCACAATGTAGCTCGAGTCAAATATCAAGCCACTGATGCAGATGAAGATGGCTCCTGCACACTCACACGTCCAGGGGCGGCTTAAACCCTTCACACGATCTCTCACGCGGGTTGTTCATACAGCACCCAACTTCACTCAACACGCACACTTCACTACCCTTCTCAGCATCTCGTCCTTCACTCTCCACGCTGGTGTTCCACTCTAATAGTAGCGATTGGATCTCCTCCACGTACATGCGTAGCCTCTCCATGTCGATCCTGAGCAAGCAGCTCTCCTCTACACAGGGGCGATCCAAGAGATGGGAACGACATGTGGCAACCACAGGAAATGCTCATGCAGCATTCGGGTCCTCACAGGAAATGCTCACGCAACACCTTCGATTTTGTAAACGGAACCTTCACGCGGGCTCTCGCGCTGGCTCTCGGCTCTTCTCCTTAACGTAATCTTCTCCTTAACGCAACAATGTTACTTCCTGCAGCAACTCAACAAACTGTAGCAGCGATTTGATGTTGCAATCTTCAAACAGGGAGGCATATCACTCCACTAACGCGCACAACACACACGAGCACATAGAATGGCTCTCTCACCACCAAGCGAATACAATGTTCTTGCACCAGCTCTGAGTTTAATTTAGGAGTTTGAAGTCTCCGCGTTCCAGTGTCTTTTTCTGTTGTGTTTGTTCGCAGTAGCAATGGCGCCCAAGGTAGCAGAGAAGAAGCCCGCTAAGAAGAAGCTCGTCGCAGAGAAAGCTTTGGCAGAGAAGAAACCCGCTCCCAAGGCCGAGAAGAAGCAGGAGCACGAGGGGCTCGAGCTCTGGTCGTGGGTCATTACTGCCACGACCTCCTCAGGCTGCACTCAGGTCGCGAGAACGAGTCCCTGGGTGGCTCTGTCTCCTATTTCACAAACATCCTCGATGACTCTTCTCATCTTTGACTTTGGTGGTGTTTCTCATCTGGCTACCATAAGTAGAAGCTCCTCTCTCCAATAATAGTAGTTACGCGGATCTCTTCCTCTACACACGGTGATTGCAGGTTCCTCCTATGCGACACAGCCTGGTGGCTCTTCCATGAGTCTGTCGGTATGAAACTCATAGATCAAATATCTTAGAAGTTGCGGCCCGATCCACCTCTGCAAGACACACAGACAACACTTGAGTTTCTCCTCCTCACAAATCTACTCGTGCTTCTCAACCCTGACTCTTCTAGCGTCATGGATCTCCAATCACTAGCTCTGATACCAAATTAATTAATAGAGGCTGAACTGAATACGTGAGCAGAGCTCACCTTCGTTGTATATTAATGTAAATCAATTACATATATATACATATATAGTATATAGCACAAGGTGCATGAAACAAACTTGAACAAATCTTCTATAAATGTGGATCTGAAACTAATGCAAACCTAAACATGAACAACTTAGTTACGTAAATCTTAACTAAGTATCCTAATTTCTACATTATTCCAACAAGTAAGCCCAAGGCAAGATACAAGATCCTTAACTTAAGAGACAATTCCAGATTAAATTATAAATTTTTTCTTTTAATAATGGCCATGAACTTACCATGGCAGTGCCTTCTAACAACAAGAATAGCCATCTGGCTACCACATGTGCCCATGCAAAAGCCCCTTTGAACTTCATAATTTCATCTAATTTTGTGATTAACTGAGAAAATGACCTCTCAGGATGGAATGGTCTTGGGATACATTGAACGAACGTTTTTCTTTATTAACTCGTACAATATTAATATTATCTCATTGAACATATTTTGTTTGGCTTTGGTTAGGTTTAAAATATTGATATTGCTAGAATTAAAGCAGGTTTTCCATATTAGAACTTGATTTTGGTACCTCTGTGAGGATTCTGAAAGTTAATGTTGATTAAGTCTGTTATATTTGGTTAATCTTTGGGAAAAATATGATCCTCGATTAGGCTTAGATTATATATATGGTGAGTAAGGGATTCATTTAAAATGAAGTTATTATAGATATAACTCTTTTGATATTCCTCTTTCCGTGTATGAGGATTCAAGAGTATATGTTTGAGTGTATGAGGATTCAAGAGTATATGTTTGAGACAATTTTTTTTTTTATATTGAAGTAAATTTTAACACTTTTTGTAATTGATAGATCATTACTCAATTGAGTAGGATTGTTAGGTTATTGAGTAAAAGAGACTAGTTTTGGGAAAAACTACAATTTGTTGAGATATTTATTCAAACGATGGTTCTAATAAGCTCATGATTTTTATTTAGGAAGGAAAGACTAATAAGCTCAAAACGACATTGTTTTTTCGCTCGTTTATGAGTAATTGATCTACTATTGTCTGAAATGGAATACTTTCGATCTATGATCTATGTTATCATTCAGTTTTTTCCTTGAAATTTGTCGATTCAAATTACAGAATTCTACGCTCAAGCAAAGATTTTGTCCTTTGTAGATTAGGATGCCCTTCTGATATGTTCAAACTCCTTTCTAGTATGTTCAAACTTAATCTTTATTAGATTTTCTAATCTCGACCTGCGACAATAATGTAGCCTATTTTGGAGTAAGAAAGTCTGTAGTGGTTTCTAACCTGTATAAACTAGTGTTTTAATGGTGTTAAAAGTAATTGCTCCAGAATTTAACCGTGTTTAGTAATTGTGTTTGGTAATATTGGTTGCACAAATATTAAGTTGTTAAATGGGTTTCTTTGGATATTATTGGGTTAAATAGAGGAGGGTTGTTAACATAATATTTGTTTTTTATACATTATCAGTGTACATTATTATTAGTGAAATAACAAAGCCATAACATTTTTTCTTTAATATTTATGTTAATAGAAAAAAGTGGATTTACAAATGTTTTGCAACTTGTTATAAAACAAAAATTCATATTTTATGAAAAATAATATTTTATGAAAAGTATTTCCAGTTTCAACAAAATCTTTTATTAATATTATAAATTATATCCTGTAATCTTGGTATATGGGAACTAAACTGTATTTCTAAACTTATTAAGTTTAATCATACTTGCTATATGAAAAATATTACCAGAACATCACCTTGTAATGGTGTGGAAGTACAGGTCTCTTCTCATGCAAAACATATATATGAATGAGCATATATTTTCCTTAATTTCCATCTCCTCTCCCATCTCTTGTAAAATCTCCACTTACAATCAAAATATTCGTAGAAGAGAAGACAATATTCCTAGAAAAGACGACACAATTGACAAATATACGTAGATTTTGAATATGGTCTATGGCAGGTGATCTAAACTAATATATATAATTAGATATGATTCGAAAGACTCGCTCACACGGATGACCTGAATTATAATTGGACAAACTCCCTTAGTGATTCCAGTCCTTAATGTCTTGTATTAATTTTGTTTGTTTCCTGCCAATCTCACAACTATGTTGATTCGATCGTTCAATTCCAAATAAATTTTCTATACATTTTATGATAGAATAAGAGAAATATATCAAATGTTGTTTAAATGTGATACAAAAATAAAAAATAAAAGTAATAAGTTTGATCGTTGTTGTACTTTAATATATAATGTTACGTTTAGGTTAATTAGGTTAATGACAGATTTTTATTTTCAAGCATATCGACATTTGAAAAGTAAGTCAATGAACATTTTTATTAAATGGAGTAATTATCATAAAATGGAATCCATAAAATATAACCTAAATCGCTAAATACAGGAAGAAACCATAACTATTACTAATTTATTATTTTATTAAATCACTAAATATAGAAGGAAACCATAATTATTACTAATTTGTTATTTTATTAAATACATACGAAAAGAAACTAAAATTATGATCAATTTATTACTTATTTATTACTTATTAGTCTCTGCAGTATTCATTTATTTCTAATCTTATTGCAACTTTCACTTATTTCAAGTCTTATTGCTTGCAACGTATTTCAATGTTTTAAATTAATTACATAATTTTATATATGCCCAATTTTAATTAATATAAAAAATGAAATGACTTCATTATTGATTGATGTTTACAAAATCATATCTATATCTTATTTTGCGCATACACAAATCGTACCACATAATTTTGCTATTCTCAATATATATAAGTCCGGAATTAAGATTACTTCATTATTATTTGCTTTCATTTTTGTGATTGGACGTTGACATCCACATAATCCAAAAGGCAAAAAAATGAACCTAGAGTTGTTCACAAATCTTACTACATATATCATTACATACATTATTATATTGAAAAATTTTGTGAGGGTGGATTGCATACATTATTATATTGGAAAATTTTGTGAAGGTGGATGGTCGACTTAGGAGTTGGTTGGAAGGCAAATGGGGCATAACTATGTATGCAAGACTTTTAGGGTTTTTAGTTGGTTAGTCAATTCGATATATTATTATTAGTCCCTGTGAAAGTAGGACTATAGTAATGATTTCGCTATTGATTTGATATTAATTTTTTATTTATTTTAATTTTGTATATGAAATGTAATGTTTAACTTAACAAAACAAAACAAATATATATTTTTTGATATAATAAAAATATTTATTTCTCATCTTCCATTGGTTAATATATTTCAAGTCTTATTGCAACCTTCACCTATTTCAATGTTTTAAATTAATTACATAATTAATGTACTTGTTATATATGCCCAATTTTAATTAATATAAAAAAATGAAATGACTTCATTATTGATTGATGTTTACAAAATCATGTGTACAAGCATACAAGTCTAATGTAGTGCATGGTTTCATAGACCATAAAAAGTACAGATCATGTTTCATGGGAATGATGCCCATCATCACTCATGGGCATGAGCCTGTACCACCAACATCTATGTTGTCTAGTAGTCCCCCGTTATCTGCTTGCAAGTTTTGACTATCAATAAATTAACACGAAAATAATTTTAATGTTTTATTCCAAACAATAAATTAATTCTAATGTTTTATTCCAAGCAATAGATTAATTTTAATGTTTTTATTATCAATAAATTAATACTAAAAAAACATTTTCGTAAAAATAAAAACAAAATCTCACAAATATTATAATTAGATTAATAATTTGAAACAACTATATATATTACAATTTTTACTTTTTTTTTGTAATTTCCCATTACATAAAACCATAAGTTGAACCATATATGTTTTTAATTGTAATATTTAGTTATAAGTATTGATATGCTTTATTTTTTTCAATTATTATAAATATAACTAATAATATAAAAAAATTACCATTTTTTATTTAATTCAAAAGTTTATTATAGTTTTAAATCATTATGACTATGCTTCCTTACACCTCTTGTTAAATACATAAAATAGGAAACCAAAGCTACTACTAATTTATTACAGTCATTTATTTGTCTACTTTTATGTAAGTCTTCATTCGAAACTTCTTTCGTGCTTTCATATTCACACTAGCTAGTAGGGACGAAAAGTCGACAAACATTGGTGGTGGCATGTTACGAATGAGGATTTAACTTCTTGCAAGTCCAAAAATGTTTGAAACCAATGGAGAATGGTTTCTCAGAGCCTGATCAAGAAAATCTGTAGACCATAACTAATTCCCAAAGAAATAATCTTGTAGAATTGAGGAAAAAGGAGAAAAGGCCATGTTTTGGATCCATAGTTTAGTGCATGACTCTATCTTTCCTAAGATAACATGAGCATATAGTGCAAAGTAAGCCAGGGATATCTTAGAATTATCATATCAGGGTAATGAAAAAGTGAAGAATGTGAAGCTTCAAAACCTAAGGAGAAAGTTTGAAACCTTAAATATGAAGGAGGTAGAGAACATTTCCTAGTTCATTATTAGAGTGACAGAGGTTGTGAATTATCTCACAACTCATGGAGAGTAGCTTGAGGATAAGAAAATTGTTGAAAAAGTTCTCAAAATATTTCCTAGAATATTTGAAATGATTCACTCCCCTAGAAGAGTCCAAATAACTATCTAAACTAACAATAAAAGCACGGACGGGTTCTCTTTTGTCCCATGAATCAAGAATCAACATAAAAGAGGAATCTTTAGAATGGGCATTCAACACTATGGCATTGATTGGTAGAGGTTTAGCTATAGGAAACATAGGTAAAGGTAAYCATCGAGCATAAGGAAKAACAACACCAAAACATTTAGAACAATCAAATCAYCTTGCTCTCAGAATCACAAGGGGAGAGGCAAAAGATGGACAGACAAATAAAAAGTCCAATGTTACTAMTGCAAAAAATATTGTCACTATGAAARTGAATGTAGAAAGAMAAAGTTATATATGAACAAGAGAAGAGATAATATCTCCAACACTAATTAAGGGACATCTAAADAAAATGTTATTTKCATTCCAWATCACTAARGAAGATCACAACAAGGGTYKTTGGTTGCTATATAGTGGATGTATCAATCACATGATAGGTAGCAACAAACTATTTTCTAGASTTGATAACTCTATTCAATATGAAATTACTTTAGGAGATGCTTGTCATGTCAAGSCCTTAGGRAAAKATKTCATGTCACTCTCAAGTAAGMAAAATGAGAAGAAAYRCATTCTTGATGTCCTMTATGTASCCAATCTTAGATATAATATAATAAGTATAGGACAATTGAGTCAAAATCATTATGATGTCAGATTCAAGGACTCCACATACACTATCTTAGATAAGCCACCTAGTAGAAGACTTGTTGCAAAGGTTAAAATGACCAAGAATAGATTGTTTTGACTAAATATGAGAAGTGTATTTACCTATCACAGTCATATGCACAAAATGTCTCAAGCATAGAAAAGACTTGGTTGTAGTATCTTAGTTATGATCACCAACCTTTTAGGATTCTTAGTCTCTTGCAAAAACATTCAATGAAAAAAACAACCCTTGTGAAAGATCCATCCTTAAAAAAATCAAAGATAAATCTTTCTAACAACATCTAGAGCCAAAGAGTATCTACAAATCATTCACACAAATCTATGTGAACCCATGCAAACTCAATCCATTGGTGGAATTTTTTTCTTTTTTAAAGTTCATTGATGATTTTAGTAGGAAATTTTGGGCATATTTCCTAAAACAAAATCTGATACATTCACAAAGTTCAAAGAACTTAAATCTATAGCAGAAAAATGGAGTGGAATTTATGTCAAAGTGCTTAGGTTGTATGGAGGAGAGTGTGACTCAAACGATTTTGTGAATTTTTGTAGACAACAGAGAATTGAAAGGAAGTTCACTACGAGATATATTTCGCAGTAGAATGGAGTGGCTAAAAAAAAGAATCAGACCATCATGAACATGGAAAGGAGCATGATGAAAGATAGAAATATTTCCAATGACTTTTGGGTTGAAGTTATTGCTTGTTCAGTCTACATACTAAACAAACATAATTCCCAACTTAATTAGAACTGTGACCTCAAAACGAGAACTCTGGCCCAAAAAACCCATATTTTTGCATAAAAAACATCAAAATCAACCCCCAAATCAAAAAGTGGTGCTACCGGTAGCACCATGTTTTAAAACGGGGTCAAAATTA